>VYZU01068148.1:0-94987 GCA_013401355.1 Ceyx cyanopectus | reverse complement strand
TTCCTACTTTTTTTCTAAGATCCTTTCTCTGTGACTTCATTTTGGAGAGCACCACTTAAAACCCCCTCTCCACAGGCTGCTCCAGAGAGCAAGTTTGTCCCTTGCCTCTTCCAGCAGGGGGAAAATCCCTTCCCCACATTCCCACTGCTGCCCCAACCTCCTCAGCACAACCCTGGCGAACGACCACCCATGAAAGAGAACCTCTGGCTTTGGCCCAGCTCTGTGCCTCTCTCCAGCCGGCAGCAGCAGCAGCTGGGGGCACACAGCCAGCGCCGAAAGGCTGCTGCTGCCTCGGAGGAGACGTTCAGCGGAGAGCGCGGCGGGGCTAAGGGCGGCTGCGGGGCCTCTACCTCCGTGATGGAATCCCCGAAGAGAACGACGCGGGGCCACAGCAGCTGCCGCCCCCCGGCCACAGCCATGGCGCCGCCGGACGTCCGCCGGGAGAGGGGAGGAGGAGGAAGAAGGGGAGGAGGAGGAGGAGGAAGGAGGAGGGAAGGAGGAGGAGCTGCGGCGGCCTCCCCGCTTCCCCTGCGGCGAGGCGCGGGGCAGCAGCGGCGGCTCTGAGGAGGCAGCGGCTCTGAGGGGGGGTCCCGCCGTTTAAAGGCGCCTTCAAAAACGGATTCAGGTTCCAGCGCCGCCGCTGTTTTGCTGGTTTCCCGCTCTTCAGAAGGCCGAGGGGCGGAGGCGCAGCGCGAGCCCTGGGCGGGCTCTCCCCTCCGCGGGGCCTCCTCCTCCTCCTTCGCGGGGCCTCCTCCTTCTCCGTGGGCTCCTTCCCCGGCTCCCCCGCCGCTCCTACCGCGGGCTCTCGGGGCCTGCAGCCCGGTCAGGGCCCGTAGGCGCAGCCGGGCCTACCCCGAGCCGCGGTTATCGCCGCCACCCCCTAGGGCCTGAAGCCACCGTTTAAAAAGCGCGGGTCTTAAGAGACGGGTTTTGTACCTTCTCTGAAAGGAGGTCGTTGCTATGTCTGAAAAAAGGACTTAGAGAGCTAATGAGAACGGGTTAAGGGAATCTGTCACTGATTCTGCTACTAGTGCTGTAAGAGTCACAGGTACCGATTTAATCAACTGAGTAAAGAGAGGGAAAAGTGTGTGCACGAGGGAAACATTATGTGCAAGCTGCATCCTGAGCATGTGCAAACCCAAAATACGCAATTTCTCCTCCTGCTGGTTGGTATTCTTCAAAAATAAAGGTCTCTCAATTTATTTTTTGTCATTCTACATTTAGATTTGTTCAGATTTTTTTCTTATTCCTTGTATGTGCACGTAAGGAAAAAGAACATATGCACATAAGAAAAAATATATGCACACTTGCCTGCTTTTATTAGGACTTGCTATAGAAGGTTGCTCATCCATTATTTGAAATACCTCAGTCACAGAGTTGATACATTTGATTCCCTGAAGAAAAACAAAAATAGACTCTTAAAAAATAGTCCAAATAAACAGAATGTTTAAAAGATATTTTTAATGTGTCCTAGTTATTTATCTACAGAGGTCAGCACACTGGGCTGAGGGCATCATAAAGCCTCTGTGCAGCCAGTTCCACCATTTCACGGAGGGATTCATCATCTTCATTTCCTTGCTCACAGTCCACTGTCTGGGAAACAGAAAAGCAGTGTGTGAGCACAACCAGCGTGAGCACAACCAGCAACTGAGATTATTACACTGCAGCATGTGAAGAATGCTCAGGAGGGAAAAAGTGTTTTAAAAGCATTAAACAAATGTGGGTTAAATCAGTTTCTCTACAGTATTTCCTTATTTATTTTCAGGAATTTGTATTTATACTGTGTTTTCTTCCATGTTTGTTACATAAACATTCCTAGCACTTCTTTTAATGAAGCAAACTCTCTAGGCAATTGTCCTGTGACACAGTTGGTCAGCTCAGCTCAGGCTGGATCAGTGTTTCTCCCAGAAAGCCTGGACACTGATGAGAATTCCCTTTTGTCACGGGAAGTGAACAAGCTTCAGAAGGCAGGACACCAAACACAAGCCCATTCCCTTGGCAGCACAGCTCCCAGTGGTGCTGAGCACAGAGCACACCAGAGCAGATGCTTTGCCCTACGTACCCGAGTGTCCAGGGAAATGTTGGCTGTCTTCCCATCAATGGTGATGCAGAGCACAGAGCCATCCTTGGAGCTCACACAGTCTTCCCCAAACATGTCCCTAAAACAGTGACCTGGGTAAGAGGTGGCTGAACACCAGACTTAGATTCTTCTTTCTAGGAACCAAGGGGTTCCAAAGGAGTTTTGTCAGCAGAGCATCTCCTTCAGCAGCTGTTCTTTAACCCACTCAGATATACTGAACAAACAGCAAGCTAAATTATTATCAGAGGGGGTGTGACATGGCAGGAAGTATTTACCAAAATAACTCATAAATGAAGGGAAAGATTCCTTCATTGTGTTGTTTTATCTATGTAAACAACAGAATGTGCATCAGAGTAAGTTTTAAGAGAGATGTGATCCAAAAAGGGATTTTCGTGACCATTTGTAGAATAATTTTGGGAGGCAACTTAAAAATCTAAAAAAAATCTTATGCAAGAAATAACTAGGGCTGTAGTCAAAATGTTAATGATGCTGAGAACTTTTTACTGTCTTGAGTTAATTCCTGGCCTTCACATAAATGAGAATGAAGGAAATTTGCATAAAGTTTATTGTATCTTTAAACTATATAAAAATTATACAGTTTATATATATGTATTTATATGATAAATAGTGATCATTTGCCTTTAGAATAATAGATGCCAACTTACTGAAGCATGATCTCCATTCTCTTCCTATACACATCCATATCTACTTTCTTGGAAATTTTCTGCACAGCAGCTGAAAGGAAGAAGTTGTTTTACTTTCACAGACGTGTTTTTACCACAAATAAGGGCAAAAAAAATTCCTGCAAGGAGCACAGAACGTACCTTTTGGGCACCACACAGCCCAAGAGTTTTGAAGTCTGACCTTAGGATTAATAAGATCTCTATTCATATTGCCCTTTTCTTGATAAAAAAAAATAAAAGCCTGCAAATGAAAGCCTTAGTTCAAGCAGCATATGTTAAATTTAGTACCTTTCTGTATTTTGGGATTTGACTGGACTTCCAGTATCACAGTTGTCACAGTGTCTGCATACATGTCATTGGCAGGGTTTGCCACCCACTGGAAGATTAAAAAAAAAAATAATTAAAAAAATGGAGCCCCTTATTTGAGCTGAGTAAGGCAATATAAAACCAGTTTATTTGCAATTATTTGTATTCTCTAATCTGCTTTTCTCTGAGTTCTAGCTTCAAATGCCTCTCATACATTTGACACCACATTACTAACTAATTTTAGCTTGGTATATCCCAGTAATTTCCCATGAAAAATTTGAGCTGTTGAATGTTTCATGGCACATTCATGAAATAGTTATTAATTACCACAGCTACAGGGGGGAAAGGAAGATCATTTGACATTATTCCCAATTTCTGTATGTCAAATAAAAAAGGGCACTGCATCTGCCACTATACCTGGAGTGATGGCAGTGGCCAAATGAACTAACATCAGCAACACAGCACCACAGCTCAAGGGAAAATCTGTTCCATCTTTCCTTTTACTTGTTACCCAACAGCAAACAAACCATTTAATCCTGCACAGCATCATAAGAGAAGTCATTTGGTCTCCAGTTTCTGCAAATGACTCTTTTCTCTCTCACCACTGCCCACCTCAAGGACAACCATGCCAGGCTCCTGGATCACAGTAATGTTTTTGAAGACCTTTAGGGCTGGTTTTTGTTGGATTTCTATTTCTTCTACATCACCTAAGAAATGACAACATGTGGTTAGCAAGAATGATACTGAAAGCAGGAAGTAGTTGCATAAGAAAACAGAGTATGAGGGATTGTCCTGTTGTTATCACAACTGCTTAGAGTAGCTCACCAAATGGAAGCACAGAACCCTTTTCCCTGACAAGGCAATTTACAGTCTTTGTTCTGGGTTGCTTGGTGTTTTTTTAGTATCAATATTGGCCACTTGTTTTGAATTCTCACATTTGACTGGCTCAGTACACTGACCTCAGTGCAGCAATGCAAAGGAAATGCAGTGCTCCATTTGCTGAGTTAACCAGCTTCCCTCAGACCCTCAGAGGGTAACCCACTGCTTACATAAGCAGAGAGCTTAAAACAAAAGCACCTCTGTAATATAAATAAAATCATTTTTCAGTGCTGCCGTGCCCATCCTCTGGCAGTACATACCAGTCAGTTTCTGTAGCTGGTAAGAGAGCAGGTTGAAAGGGCCTGTGTAAGGAATGGCCTGTGTCTGTGTCACAGTGCTCATCGCCAGGTCGGTGTAATCTGCAACAGGTTTAAAAGGGGTGTTCAAAATCTTACCCTGGAATTCACTGTCTGAAAAATAAAACTGCCATTACAGATAAACAATAGCATTGAGACATTTAAACAGAGGGTCATTTGTAAAGAGGAGGGGGAGAGTTTAATGCAAGATAAAGAATGTATTTGTGGTCAAGAGACCAGCAAGGGGTTGTTATTTATCATACCCATTAGAGCACACAAGGAACTAGGCCAGCAGAACTGCTTTCCCACAAGCTCTTCTAAGATTACATTTAATTATTCTATTTTGAAAATAGATCTGTTTCTTCAGTAATAAACAGCATAGGAGCAATACTCCAGTATGTTCACTGTACTGTAGCCTTTTACAATAAAAACTAATGACAGAAGCTGGTAGGACAATTGATCATGTGCTCCTCTCACTGGCATTTTTCATGCCTATTCACACTGAGGAGTAAGAAAGGAAATGAAATCTTGCTTCTTTTCTTTTACAGAAATAAATATAAAAGATTTTAAACAGCAGTGGACAATGCATTGAATGTCTTTCTTCTCACCACGACAGTTCAGCATTTCAGACAAAACTAAACCAAAATAAACCCAGGATGCTCACTAATTGATTATCAAATTCCAAATTACAGAGAACAAAACAAGATTGTATGTGCTTTGATGACAAAATGAGGATACAGTAAGTTTCAATTCCCTGCTAAGCACATCACTGTCTTCACTTACTGGAAAGGTCACATGGAGAAAGGATGTGATAGTTAAAATTTCTTTTAACTAGGATTCCAGAAATTCTCTGTCCTTGTTCTGGTTTCTTATCTGCTAAATTTCCCATCACCTGGAAAGCAAAAGCACACATTGCCTTGTTGCACTCTCTCATGTATTCACAGCTTAAAGGTAACTATGGAGATGAAATCTAGTTTTCTCAGGAAAAAAACCAAACGTAGTTTAACTCTGAAAATGAAAGTCAGGGTAAGCAACAAGCATTAAGATGCAACACAAGAAAAGGCTGAAAGAGTGAACAGCCAAAAAAAACCAATCAAACAAACCAAACCCAAACCCAAACAAACCACCACAAACAAAAAAACCCACAAAAAATGCAAAACATTCACATACTTGGAGACCTCAGAAAACATACACAGTCCACAACCAATGTGAAATGGGGGCTTGGAAGAAAATGTGTTTTGATTCCAGAGGAAGATGCTGTTGTACAGAGCAGAAAATACTGATTTTATTATACCTTGGCAAGTTTTTCTCCTCTGAAGTTTAATGTTACAGCTTCAGTATTCCTGGGATTGTGAACTTCTATATGAACTTCATCATTATCCTCATATTCCCTTATCAGTGCTGCTTTCAATCTGGCCATTTCATTTTGCTCACCATGAACTAAAATCTATAGGAAAGACAGTTGTGCTGTTAGCAGAAGTTACTTGTTCAAACAGATACGTTTAGTAAACAAATTAATCAAGAAAACTGCCATTCTTTACCTCATCTTTATAAAAATTAATTCCCTGAGATGACAATATACAAACTTGAGCTGATTTCAGTTCAGAGAGGATGCTTCCCAGCCCACAATCTTCTTTACAAAGTGAAATACTCTTGTCTTCTGCTAGTTCTTTCTTTCTCATCTGTGCTTGCACACTGATTCTCCTTCAGTCTCAGGCTGTTTCAGATTCTAGTCCCCATTTTCATATTCTGATCCCTCACCCCTCCTGCTCCCTGTGATTTTTGCTCATGCTTTTCCCCTCAGGTGCTGCCTGCCACATACCTTCAATCAAATGTTTTCTTGTCTATTCTGGGGCAAATTCCAGTGAATGATTCCAACACCAGTGCCCCCAGCTGTATGCCATCCTATACAGTATTTTGTGTGCTGAACCAGCTCATGGCCCACACTGCTTTTTTGGGAGTCATCCCCAGACAGCCCACGTGCAGACAGCAGAAAGCAAGTTAATCTTTGCTAAGGTAAGATGATGAAAAATGGTTAAAATCTCCACATTTTATTATGCACAGCATAGGGATGCTGGTTACTGCTGGTCTCCAGCACCTGCCTGAACTGGTGTGCTGAACCCCACTCTGGAGAAAGGCAGCATGTGCACATACTAACCACGTGTGGGGGTTTCAGGGCCCGGATAAATTCACTGGTTTGTTGGTAATCTGTGTGAGCAGAGAAAGAAATGTAATCCACAGACATCTTCAGTGGGAGCTTCTGCCCTGACATCGTTGTGATCTCTTCAGGTTCAGACATGATGTGCTAGACAAAAGAGCACTTTCAATAAATAAAAAAGAAAGCCTCCTACAGACACTATATAACTAATGCTTTACATCTGAAAATATGAACTGAATAATAATGGCAGCCAAGTTAAATATCAAGGACTTTAAAAACTCTTGAATATCATGAAACACACAGCCACAAAAGACAATAGCATGCACAGCACACACTATGTCATCTTCTGCATCCTCAGCAGATCTAGGAATTCATTCTTCTTCCAGATGCATCTCCCTCAAATGTGCATTGATATTGTAACGTATCACTGTGTGTGGCTTCTGACTAGCTGTTGGCATTTGGAAGGAAGGATTTAATGCTCTACAACAGGACAGTGGCACAGCATGTGCAAGGTAGTCTGATCTCTGACACATAAGAAGTGAGATTTAATGTAGACTCCTCTATAATCAGGGTTAGGGCTCCCCTGTCTAAAAGTAAATGGTCAGAAGAAGGAGAGAAGTGTCAATCATTCCTTCTCATGACAAAATAACTGCTCCTAGAGAAGGTTATTCTGTAGAACATCACTGGAAATGGCCATATGCAAATTTTCTGTACTTCTCATCAGTATTAGCCAAAAGCCATTAGTTCTGACTATGTAACTACACACAGCCTGACAGCAATCTTCTCAGTAAATCAAAATAAAGACACTCACAATTCTTTCTAAACATCATATGAATCCTCCTTTAGGCAAAGAAGTTCCAGTGCATTTGCAACTCACCTTGGCAAGTGTTCCTTCAACACAGTACCCTGCAATGATGACTCCATTCCTCTTATCTGTGCACCAGCTCTCAAAGAGCTCTCTGGACAAGCCACTCTGCATCATACCTGGGGAAGCCATCACCACACTCGGGCCGATGTCATCAAAGTGATCCATGCTCTAATGGACAGACAGCACCAGTTACTGTAGCTCCCTTCAGTCTGCCTGCACCCTTGACAAATGCACACGTAGTGTTCACAGACAGCACCCCATCCTCCTAAAAAATGCCCTTTGCAGCAAAGTTCCCCCTGCTGATGCCCACAAGGAGCAAACTATAAGCACAGTGGGAGAAAAGTTGGGGTGTAAGCTCCCCTCAACACTGGGACAGCAGGTAACTGAGAGACAAACCCATATCCTATCAATCTATTGGGATTTTAAACATGCAAACAATTCAGCAAATACAAACTCTCCTGCCACCCTTCCTCTTTTTAAGACAAGCTTACCTTCAGGTTACTAATGTGCTTGAAGACAAAGGGGTTGTTGATGTTGATTTGCTTGCGGATCTTGTCATTCATGGCATTGACATATGTCTGGTAAACTGCCATACACTTCTTTGCCAAAGAGGAGGCATAGTATATAGGGATGTCATGAAGTTCTGGGTGATTCTGCCAGTATTCATCTAAAAAAACCAGAAGTAATTAAGAACAAAATCCAGCCAAAAAAAACACAAAGCCCCTCCCACAGCATCACATCCAAAATGGACGCATGGAAATGCTAACAGAGCTTGTAAAACAGATTTAGCAGTGGGTTTAATTCATTTTTAAATTAAATTATTTATTTTAGACCTGTTTTCTCTGAAATACCTTGTAATAACTACCTATATATTTTATGTGAAGTGTCTAATTCATCCCTGTTATGGTCTTCTTGGCTTTTTCTATAGAGACTTCTCCATAGAGGTTTGTGAATTAAAGGGCAAGGGCACTGAAACTTTGGAACACAATATTCCTTTTTTTAGCAGGAGATGCAGACAGAGCAGCTTTTGTTGTGCTTGCTTACCCTTCAACCTGTAATAACAGCCTGTTTGCTGAAATCCTGTTAAACAAGATTCAAAAGTCAAGCACAGATCACCCTTTCCTTTCCAGATCTGTTCCACCACACCAAGCGGAGCCACCCTGGCTGGTTTATTGGATTTTTCACACTTGCACAAACACGTCACATATTCTTAGGGATTTCAGACACTGAAAAAAAATGCTGAAGAGTTGTTTAAAAAGTTGCTACATCTGATATCTGTTATGTGGATTTATCTAGCTACATTACCCAGGCAATCCTGCTCAGGCAGGGGGTTGGACCAGATGATCTCAAGGTCCCTTCCAACCCCTGACACTCTGTGATTCTGTGAAACTCTGCACGTGAAAATGTTCTTGCTTAACTCCATAAAGCTTTTATTAAGGGGAGCTGGGAAGGTACATACCTAAAATGAGGAGCAGTTCCTGAGCTCGACCCAAGGCAAAGACAGGGATGAGCCCCCTGCCTCCTCTGTTCACAATGTCATGGACAGTGTTGCAGAATCTTGCCTCTCTCTCCTCCCTTTTCTCATGGATATGGGTACCATACGTGGATTCCTGTGCAGACACAATCTCAGATGTAAAAGGACTGACACAGACACTCATTCCTCATCTACTCCTCTGAATCCAGCAAGAAAATGGGGGATAACAGAATAAAGCATAGTGGTGTTGACATAGTGGGGAGAGGAGAGAGATGGGTGAGGTGAAGGGAAAAAAACCCCTAAATTCCCATAACCACCTCCAACAAGCAAAGAACCATGTTGGGAGTGTTCTGAACACCCCACAGTTTGGACAGTTAACACAAATCATCTACTACCATTAAACCTCCCCTGTCTTTCTCATTCCATTTTAGCTTTAAGTAATACCCCTAAATTACATATTTAATTACTAATATTAAAAAAAAAAAAAAAGGTTAAACTTACAATTATAAGAATATCAGGTTTAATATTGGGAATCTCAGCTGCCATCAGATGTCTGTCTTCCTGCCTTGAGAAATCTCCTGTATATAAAAGCTGTTGGAGACAAAGAGAAGCAGCAGCTCTGATTGCAGGTTCTACCAAGCCAGCAGTCTTTAAAAGTTGTACAGGAACTGTATTTTTTTTTTAAGAAAAGATGGTTTTAAGGAATTTGTGATAAAAAAAGTCACTTGTAGTCTAAATAAAGACTAAGAGCTATAAGCTCACTGATTCCAAGTAACCCCTATAAAATCCAAACATGCTAACAGGTTCAGTACACATGTCACTTGCTAGTTGTAATCCATGAGAAAATACATGGTCTATACATCAAGGCCTCCCACCTTGACTTGAGTTCAAGTCTGACAGCTCCAGCCACAGTGGTGAGGCTTAACAGGTAATAATAACTAATTAATGACTATATTAGAATTCATTTTATAATAAAAGGGAAATACCTTCACACCAGCTATTTCAATCATAAACATGGCTGCTCCCAGAACATGGCCTGCATGGTAACACCAGAATTTGATTCCTGCCACCTCTTTCACTTCGTGGAAGTTGATGGTCTCAATCTTGTCCATGCTCTCTTCAAGGTCTGTCTCTGTATATAGCATGTCATCCGCTGATATATTACTGGAGAGAAGTGAAATGGCTAAGTATCAGCTCATCTTAGCAGCTCAGATCATGTAACACTTGGAGAAAAACATCCCCTGGATTCTTTTTCCCCACTGACAGTAAAAATTCCACCCTGTAGCCTGGCAGTCAAGCCCAGCTACTACACTGAACTACACTGCAGTTCACCTAGCTGAGTTCCCACAGGAGAAATGGATCAGGTCATGCAACAGAAAGAAAAACTATTAGAAAAAACAGAGACAGAGCACTCTGTGTATTTAATATTTCATCTGACCTTGCCCTGCAATGTGATTTGTAACTGCAGGGGTTTAAAATTCACTACTTCTCTGAAGCTTATAGAACAACAGACATTAAAAAAGCATAAGAACAAAAGAGTGTTTCAGGAGACACAGATGAGAGAAAAAAAGTGATACTATTAAATGTCCAAATAAGGCAAATGAAATAGTGGGAGGAAAGAAGGAAAGATGTGGTTTTAAACTGACAGGAAATGATTTGAGAGATGAATTATCCACGAGGCAGGAAGATGATCTGTTACTTCTAACCTGGTTCATAACATTGCTTCCTGTGGTAACATCCAGGTTCATCCAGACACCTTTAGAGGCTTCATCTTAAGCTTTCTAGTGGATATTGAGGTGAAATAATTCAGGAGTTGAAGAGACCACCCAAGGGCAGCTTACCTGACTTTGACATAATCTGACAGAAGCCATCTGTAAATAGCTTTTGTGGCATGAGTCATGAACGTCCTTCCTTTAAAACTTGTTTTCTGCAAAAACCATGGTAAAGCCCCACAGTGATCTAAATGGAAACTTAAAATACACACAAATCCCATTAATACATCAACATCACACAACAGGAATGTAATAAATAAATAATCTACTAAATAAATATATTAATTGTATAGTTCACTACTTCAGTGGATTAACGCAGGATCAAAAGAATCCTAAACCAGAATTTTCAACCCCTTCAGCTATGCTGGTCTACATTCTGCACACCTCTGGCTGGAAATGCAGCCAAGAAAAGTTACAGAAGCTGCCACAGTGGTGTCAAAGCAGCCAAGTTATAGAAATGTCAGAAGCAGCAGCTCAGAGGAGAGTTGTGATGTCAAAAGTGACTGAACAGCCTTAATTTTTATTTAAAAAGTTGGAAAGTAAAATTTTCCCATCTCTAAAACACCTATTTTCAGCTTCTCTTAATAACCTACAAGAGAACACAGTTCAGACCACGAGCTCAGTACATTTGTTCTTTCAGTTGCAACTTACTGACTGATTAGAAGGAGATCAATCTCAGCAGGATCTATCAAATCAATGTAAGGAAGAGCATCCATTCCTTCCAGTCCAGGATGGATTCCACAATCAAGCTGAGAAGTCAAAGACAGTTAAAGATTCTAACACAACATATTAAAAAAAACCCCAACTATTTCCATTTTGGTCTAAAATACAGTGAGTGGTAACTTTTAGCATTATTTAGCAGAACATCTGTATGTTTGTATGTAAACATCAGCCTGAGGTTCTGCTGAGATCCCTATGTGGACATTTCAGAATCCACACTAGATACATACTCTGTATTTGGGGATATGGATTTATTTCACAGGACAGCCTCTGTAAAAGCCACTATTATATAGGGTAATACTGTTATAGAAAGCTTAAAAGTGTTGCCTCTTCCAGCCCAGTGGCTGAATTCAACCAGTAACATCTTTCTGTGACCCAAAGTACTGCAATGAGAGGGTGTATAAAGACATTTGTGCAATAATTACCATTATTTTCCTTCCTTTGAACTCCAGAATAATGCACGACCTTCCTACTTCTTGTCCAGCACCTCTGCAAAAGGTTATTGAAGTCATCAGCATGAAAGCCACCCACACCACACAGATGGAACTGTCTATCAGGTGCCTTCTGGGGGATTATTTTTCTGTCAGAAATAATGACTGCACAGTCCTTTCAAGCTCAGGTATTTAAAGTCACTGAGCAGTTACATGTATCCCAATGGAAATCAGACCCTATTTAATGCAGCAGGGGAAAAAAAAAAATATATATTTTTTTAATTTTAAAATTTAAAGAGGAAATTATTTTGGTCTCTTATGTTTTTTATTCCATGCCTGCTTATGCAAGGCTCAAAGTGTTGACGTGCACAACGAATGGAAGGTTAAATTACTTTGGGATGCAGAAGTCTGAAGTAGCATCTTCAGCATGTCCGTAAGGCAACGCTCGTGATGCCACCAGAAACACCTCAATTTGCACTGGCATTTTGACCAGTGGGGGGAAAACAACCAATTTCAAAGGGAAAAAGGGGTTTTTGACACGATCCTAAGGGAGCCTGACAGCTCCCGCGGAGACCCCGGGGGAAGGAGAAAGCAGCCCGGCGCTTCAGCGCCTCCACAGCGTTTCCCTGCGGCTGCCCAGGGCCCGGTGCCACAGCCGGTGCTCACTCCCCATCCCCCGGGGCTTCTCCCCGCGCCCCGGGCCTGCCCAGCACCCCCCGCAGCCCCGCGGCTCTCACAGGGGCCGGATGAGCAGCTGGTCGCTCTCCTCCGCCGGGATCAGCGCCTCGGCTTTGCGCTTGGCTGACATGTCGGCGTCAGGCGTCCGATCCCGCGCCCGCCTCCCGCTCCCGCCCCCCGCTCCGCTCCGGCCCCTTCCGATTCCGCTCCCGCCTCCCGCCCTTCCGCCTCCGCCGGGCCGCGCATGCGCCGGGGACGGCCCCGAACGGCGGTGCTGCGGGGACAGGGCCGAGCTGAGGGGACGGCGGCGGCGAGAGGGGTTCCCGCGCTCCCGGGTGAAGTCCCTTCACTCCCAGGTGAGGTCCCCGCGCTCCCGCGTGAGGTCCCCGCGCTCTCGGGTGAGGTCCCTGCCGGGGTTGAGGTCGCTGAGGCTCCGTGGGCGGCGCTGGAAGGAGGTTGCTGAGGCGAAGCGTCCCCGGGGGCGAGCTGAGGGGTGCCCCGGAGGTGCTGAGGGAGCAGAGCCGCCCTCGGTGCTGCCTCTTGGGCCGGGGTGCGTGTGAAGTGGTGCAGTGGAAGCAATAGGATAGACACAGGAAAAATGGCTCTGGAATTGATCTCGGGGCTCCCACTAGCTCAGCTCTGAGGCAGCAGATGTGACCTCTCCTAGCCTTCCTTTCCAGGGACATGTTAAGTGACTGCTTCTGGAAATATTATAACCAGGAGCTCTTCAGAAGGGAGGGGGTTTGGGGTTTTAATAGGAGCATAATCTTTGAAGCAGGGATTGCACTGGATTCATTTTTAGGTGCAAATAAAAACCATTCAGCACTTTTAAGCAGGAATGTCAACTTTGAATTTTGCCTTGTTACTAAATCTGAGTCTCCATGTGCATTAGAAACTGCCCTTTACCTCACTGCAAAGCAGGCAGCAGCACTCTTTGCTTCATTATTTCATTAATTAGAAGGATAGAAAAGTTTTAGCAGAGAGTTTGAGGGACTTTTTCCCCAGTCACACATGAGGAGCTCCAGGGGAACGCTCCTGCTTCTCCTCTCAGAGTCTTCTCACAGGTTTCCAGTTTCTGTCCACGTTGGACACACTCTGGTGTTGGCCATGAGCTCCTTTCCCTGATGATACCACAGCTTTAATTTTAATTTTTCCCATCTAGAAGATCTCCCATGATCCAATGATGAGAAAATGTTCAGGAAAGGGAAAAAACGTCACAGCAGCAGCAGCTCCCAGAGCAGTGAGATCAGTACCAAGAGCAAGGTAAGCTGGCTGGGGGCACACTCCTGCCAAGGGCTTCTGCTNAAACACAAGGACAAACTTGTTCCCAGTGAGGGTGGCAGAGCCTGGCAGGGGCTGCCCAGGGAGGTTGTGGAGTCTCCTGCTCTGGAGACATTCCAGACCCCCCTGGATCTGTTCCTGGGTGACTTGGTCTGGGTGCCCCTGCTCTGGCAGGGGGGTTGGACTGGATGATCTTCTAGCTCCCTTCCAGCCCCTGACACTCTGTGATTTGAAGCACCTCTGAGAAGGTGCCTGGCACTGGGCACCAACAGTGAGTTGTTCTCCAGTGCCAGCTGGGTTAGTGAGCATCTCTCAAAAGAATTCTGAATAAGGTGTCCATTTTGTCTGATAGGCTTTGGAATGATCAGTTGAATGTTGTGGATTTTCCAAGGTGCCATTTACACTTCCCTTGCACTGCCATGTTATTTCAAGCATTGGTGACAACTGGTGTAGTTGTCAATGTCCTCAAGTTAAGATGCAGTACCAGAAAAGTCTGGATGTAACAATAAGGTTCATTTTCTCTTTTTATTTCCTCCCCCTTTCAAAATATTTGTGGCCTTCTCAAGGGTTGCTGCTGAATTTGTAGCAGTCTGATCTACCTTGAGGCAGAAAGGTAACTTCAGAAGTAGGTGGTGGTGTTTTTCTGGCTCCCCATTCTGCTGAAGTAATGAGAACAGAAACACTAGTTGATTTTAGAAAAGGAGCTGGGGCAGGACATCTAGAAGTGAGTTATTCATGTGTTCTCAGCAACTTTCTGATCATACTGATTTTTTTCTTAGTCTGTAGATTCCAGTCTTGGGGGCCTTTCCAGGTCTAGTACTGTGGCTAGTCTAGATACAGACTCCACAAAAAGCTCAGGTATGTAACCAGAGTTTGAGCAGATACCTATGGGACAGAATTAACTTGGTGTGTGTTCATAGAGAAGAGCAGAAAATGGGTATGCATAAAATACCTAGTATTCTCAATAATTGTGAATTAATCTTAGTTTGTTGACTAATGCATGCATAGCTCTAGGCTTCTGGAGGGTTACTAATGAGTCCTCTAGTCTCTGTTTCCTCCAGAGGTAAAAATCCATAGTTACCAGTCTGCTCCACAGCAGAAATTGGTGTCACTTATTGGCAGCTCTGTTTCCTGCTTTTGTGAGCTTACATTCACACTGGCAATAAGGCTTTGGTTTCCCTTGCCTTGCTTAGCAGATCACAGAGCATCACTTTGGCACCAAACAATTAGTTTAAAACAAATATTTATGGAAAAGTAGAACTTTTCCCTGTTTTCTGATCAGTGCTGTTAACTTCAGATGTGAGTCAGTGTAAATACTGCTGCATCATGGACTCACAGGGAGCTGTTGCCTTAGCAGGGGCTGTCGTGACAGCTCATTAAAGAGAGGAGTTAATAAACTGTGGTAAGGTTAAGTGTGTGATGAAAGCCTGGAAACATGATGGAATTTTAAATGTTACCCCACTGCACAGACTAGAGTAGCATTGCTGCTCTGGAATTCTTCAGAATGACTTTGTTTTATTTGGTTGCAGGACAAAGCAATAATAATTCTGATACGTGTGCAGAATTCAGAGTTAAATATGTTGGTGCTATTGAAAAACTGAAATGCAATGAGAGCAAAAGCCTTGAAGGACCACTGGACTTGATCAATTACATAGATGTTGCCCAGGTAAGGAGGCTGTAAAAGACACCACCAACACCAACAGTGTCAGAACATTTTCAGCTGAGGTGTATTTCTTTCATGACCTGACATTTCTCTGTAAATTTTAACCTTACCAGAAGAGTTTACTTCAATAATAATATCTAGTCATCCTTTCCAGGCTGGCTGCCTGTACTTAGTGTTGTACTAAAACCTGTAACTGCTTGTTCTCATTGGGCAGCTGGTTGTATCTTTAAAAGCACAGAATGTCTGTTTATCAGCAATGTGGCATTTCAAGTATCTGAATGCAAGCTAAAATGATTTTTTACAGCCAAATAACAAAATTGCTGCTGGGCCAGGGTCAGTGCAGCATGGCAGGGCATGCTTTATTTTTCAGCCNGTATTCTCAATAATTGTGACTTAATCTTAGTTTGTTGACTAATGCATGCATAGCTTTAGGCTTCTGGAGGGTTACTAATGAGTCCTCTAGTCTCTGTTTCCTCCAGAGGTAAAAATCCATAGTTACCAGTCTGCTCCACAGCAGAAATTGGTGTCACTTATTGGCAGCTCTGTTTCCTGCTTTTGTGAGCTTACATTCACACTGGCAATAAGGCTTTGGTTTCCCTTGCCTTGCTTAGCAGATCACAGAGCATCACTTTGGCACCAAACAATTAGTTTAAAACAAATATTTATGGAAAAGTAGAACTTTTCCCTGTTTTCTGATCAGTGCTGTTAACTTCAGATGTGAGTCAGTGTAAATACTGCTGCATCATGGACTCACAGGGAGCTGTTGCCTTAGCAGGGGCTGTCGTGACAGCTCATTAAAGAGAGGAGTTAATAAACTGTGGTAAGGTTAAGTGTGTGATGAAAGCCTGGAAACATGATGGAATTTTAAATGTTACCCCACTGCACAGACTAGAGTAGCATTGCTGCTCTGGAATTCTTCAGAATGACTTTGTTTTATTTGGTTGCAGGACAAAGCAATAATAATTCTGATACGTGTGCAGAATTCAGAGTTAAATATGTTGGTGCTATTGAAAAACTGAAATGCAATGAGAGCAAAAGCCTTGAAGGACCACTGGACTTGATCAATTACATAGATGTTGCCCAGGTAAGGAGGCTGTAAAAGACACCACCAACACCAACAGTGTCAGAACATTTTCAGCTGAGGTGTATTTCTTTCATGACCTGACATTTCTCTGTAAATTTTAACCTTACCAGAAGAGTTTACTTCAATAATAATATCTAGTCATCCTTTCCAGGCTGGCTGCCTGTACTTAGTGTTGTACTAAAACCTGTAACTGCTTGTTCTCATTGGGCAGCTGGTTGTATCTTTAAAAGCACAGAATGTCTGTTTATCAGCAATGTGGCATTTCAAGTATCTGAATGCAAGCTAAAATGATTTTTTACAGCCAAATAACAAAATTGCTGCTGGGCCAGGGTCAGTGCAGCATGGCAGGGCATGCTTTATTTTTCAGCCCATCTCATTTGACCACAGGGCCATTTTCCCCCTGAGATGATAAAAGAGTGTCTGGAATCATGCAATATAGAATAGGAATAGACTAGCCTATTCCTACAGGGATCCCACAGTCTTGATTGCCTTAGGGCTGGCCAAAAAAGGGCAGAGTTACTGCCCTTGCTGCTCCAGTGGGCTGAGTGCTTGTAGACTCATCTTCTGTTGTGTGTCTTTGCTGATGTTCTTCTGTCTGCACTAAAGGCTTTTGTTTGTTTCCCTCCAAAGCAAGATGGAAAGTTACCTTTTGTTCCAGGTGAAGAGGAGTTTATTATGGGAGTTTCCAAATATGGCATTAAAGTATCAACAGCTGACCAATATGTAAGTGATTCACAACTAACTCTGGTGAGAGCTAAGTGCTTTCATTTCCTTCTTTGACAGATCATCTCTGACCAAAGTGCCACTTTAAGCAAAGTAAATCAACCAGGAAAGCTCTCAGGACAGCACTGCTTCATGTCCTGTCTCCTCAGGACTGTATTTCCCAGTTGGGTTTATGACAAAAGTCCATTCCTTTTGAGATAGGGAACAAGCCTCTTTGGGCCATTTCCTACCTCTAGTTTCTTGTCCCTTAGGGCACTTGAAGTAGCTTTCTTGGTTAAGAAACCAAATGCAGCCTCTTCCCCAGGGTCTCCACGTGCCTTGAGCAGCACTGTACTGCAGCCATGTGGTTTCCTTCTGGCTGCCTTCACAGCCCCAGATACCATAAATACTTGGCCTTAGGAAGTCCTGACCCATCAGCAACCCCTGCAGTGCCTCTTCTTAAAAGCCTAGAGATGACCACAGTGAGTAACACTGGAGCTCAGTACTCTTGAAGAGAGCCAGAATGTTTCCTTTGAGAAGGAGATAGAACACTTGTTTCTAATGCCTGGGAAGAGCTGTTACTCAAACTTGGAATTCTTTTGGGTTCTGTTTTTGTTGTCCTCTGAATTCTCATAAAGAACATGGGTTACATTATCATTTAAATTCCTTTGGACTTTGATAAAGGAAAAAAAAAAAGTAATTTTAAGACTTCTGTCCTCAAGCTGAAGGCACCTGCAAGCTGATGGAGCCTGCAGTGGTGAAGCCAGTTTGCCCTGGAGTTTCACCACACTGCATTCTGTTGCACACATTCTGACTTTGTCATCTGTGCCACGACACTTAATTTGTCCTTTAGTGTGACAGTCACCCAACTCTTAGAGTTTAAGATGCAAAGGGCTTCTCTGCATTCATATATAGAATTTTTAATATTTTTGTGATGACTCTGGGGGAAAGGTGAGAGTTCTGAGATTTGCAGGCACCTCTGCAGGCAGCTGTGTGGTGATAGTGTCAATAATGGTGAGCATTTGCTGAGTCAATGTCAGGGGTGGAGATGTTTTTCAGCTAGAGGAGCTTAGGAGCTCTGGCAGGTCTCTCCCTCCAGGGGTTTTGAGTGTTTCTCAAGGGTCTGCCAGAGGGGGGTACAGACTGTGGCACCTCAGGTGGGAAACAGGTATGTGAGGAATACAGTCCAGATATTCACACAGCTCTAAAACAATTCTATTTTTACCAAAGAATACTTTTCTCCTGTAAATAAATCTGAAGCATTCTCTTCTGTAAGAGACTCAGGACGGGTGGGAGAGGGGCAGAGGCTCTGGATTCCCAGAGTGACCTGTGTTTTGCCCCTGTTTTCAGGACGTGCTCCATCGGCATGCACTCTATCTGATCGTGAGGATGGTCTGCTACGATGATGGCCTGGGGGCAGGGAAAAGCCTCCTGGCCCTGAAGACAACAGATGCAGCCTCTGAAGAATGCAGCCTCTGGGTGTACCAGTGCAATAGCTTGGTGAGAGTTGGTGTTTACAGGCTTTACTTTTCACTGAAACGGGAGATTCTAAAACTCAAGGTCCTTGTTGGGAGAAGGGGGATTGCTCCTGAGTGAAGAGGGGGGGGAAAAGCCCTGCTGATGGCATTGGGTCAGCTCTGAGCAATAGGGCTGCCAGCTTTGACCCTAAACAGCTTCCCTGGGGCACTGAGGCAACAGGACCCTCATCACCTCCCCCTGCTGCTGCTCTGCTGCCTGCCAGTGCTAAAGGATGATGAGGTCCCATTCTGCTGTGTCAGAGCTGTGAGCTGTTCAGGAAGTGTTAACCTGTGTTCTCCTCTGGCTTTGGGATTTTTAGGAACAAGCACAAGCCATTTGCAAAGTGTTATCTACAGCCTTTGACTCAGTGCTGATGTCTGAGAAGTCCTGATGCTGTTCAGCAGCAGAGAGCTGTGGGAGCCAGAGGCCTGTGTGTGAGGAGGAAAAGGGGCTCCCTGGTGCTGCCACAGACTGCACAAACCTCAGAAAGACTTGCTGTGCAAAGATGAGCCACACAACCCTGCACATGGTACTTTGTCAGACCCAAACACAACTTGAAGAAATTATTCCATCTTCAGTTTCTGGGACAATAAAGAATTTTATATTTAACATTACTTTTTTTTTTTTCCTAAATCATGTTTTGTATATTAATGTCAATATTGTAGAAATGTAAAATAAAACTGACACTTGCTTTTATCTCTTTGGGTGAAGAACAATTGGATAATGCAGTTCTGCTTCACTGAGCTGTTAGAACAAAACACACTTCTCATCTGAGCTGGGCCATTACACACTTCCTGCTCCACTAAAAATCCACACTATACCTTTTTTTTTGGTCTCAGGTGCTGCCTGTTTGTATTACACGTTGAACAAACCAATATTGCATAAGCAATGCAGAGAAAGAAAAGTAGCCACAGTGATTTTAAAAGTAGTTTTATTTTTCCAGACATTTGACTGGTTAACAAGAGTAAAATTTATTAATCATGCTCTAATTATAAATCACTGCATCCAGGACATTGAAAATAAGAGTTGATTTTAGGTTATACAATATATACAGTTGCTCTGCAACTAAACAAAATAAAACCAAAGGAATTGAATATTATACATCTCATAGCATTCTAAGCTGCATTTGAAGTGTCACTTGCTCCTTTTTAAACAGTTAACACAGCAACCTAATAGTAGTCTGTCTATTAACAGCTTTTTAAATCATTTTAATCAGATCTGAAAAGTGGTATGAAATATGCCAAAGTTTTGGACTTAAAATTCTTAATTTTGTATTTTAAATAGGTATCTACAGGCTCTAGAATTTCATTTTCCTCTGCCAGAGGAGAAAACTTTGGGAAACATGGAAAATCCAGGGATAAATTTTGCTTAGCTGCATTTTATTGGTCCTCAGGATTTAATCTGCTGCACCCCTAGTGCCATTGTGTTCCTTGTTTCTAAGTGACCAGTGACCAAGGCTGGGACATTGAAGTGTGTTCCTCACCTAGCAGAACTCAAGGAAAATTTGCATTTAACTTTAGGAATTGTTCCATACACTATAAGATTCTGTGTTAAAAATACTGTACATTAGGAGATCTGTGCAAAATAATATTCCCATTTACTCTCTAGACTCTATGGGAGATAGAAACATACAAAATAGTGTTGCAAACGAGTATCAGTGAGTGAGTAAAACTGTAGTGCTAAACTATCCACTAGCATTTCACTGGGGACCTTGAAAATACGGACTAACTGCCTGCCTGGCAACTACAACCTCTAGAGACATTCCAGTTTGTTCCCTGGTGCTGCTGCAGCAGCCAGGGGATGGAGGCTGCACCTCCAGGGGGTGCCCACCCAGCACAGCCTTGGGGTGATGGCTGTTTGCCCCCCTGGCCAGTGGAGAGCCCAAGTCCTGATAATCCACAGATCAGATCTTCACTAGGTGTGACCCAGACACTGCTTTTTCCTCATCCTGTGACAGTGTTTCCTGCAGCACAAGCCCAACCTGGCTGGATCCCACACCAGCTCCCTACTCCATCACCCACAACCCAGCAAAGCCCATTTCCCAGCAGTGTAGCTACCATCCCTGTGGGTGTACAACATACACACAGTGAGCTGGCAAACTCAGGGCCTGCCAGGGAATGGCACACAGGTTGTACAACCCAGGACAGAACCTAGTGTACTCAGCAGGTGTCCTTAGTGACCAAGGGTAATTAAGTCTTCCACCAAATATGTTCTTTCTATGAACACATGGCTGGATGACTGAAGACAATAAAATAAAAAATAATAAAACCTAAGCAGTCTAATGAGCCAAGTGTAAAAACTGCTCTGCAATCCTCAGAGCTAAGGACCTGTCAGGAGGGGCAGTTGTCATTAGCTTGAGTTACTGCAGGAACTCAGTATTGCCATTTTCAGTTACCAGCAGCAGTCTCCTCAAATGGCCAAAATGGATGTACCCTAGATAAAGAACATTCAGAAACCAGCTTCTACACACGTGCAGCAGAGAAAAAATGAACCAGTCTCAAGCCCACAAAATCAGAACTGGGAAGTTCAACAGACTGACACGGATTTCAGGTCACTTGAAGCAAATATCTACATCCATTCTGAAAGAAAGAAGCTTCTCCTGGGGTAAACTGAAATACTTCTCCACTTGCCCCTGGCCACAGACACCCAATGGAAGCAGCTTCTCTGCAACTGCTGGCATCCTGGGTGGCAGCCAGGGTGCCAAGATGAGTCCAGGTCAGAAGCATGAAGCAGCTTGCATGCTTTGGTTCCAACACTTGAAATGGCTCTGGGAAGTGGGTATGTTCCCTGCCCTGGCAGATGCACACAATTTCTCTGGCTGTGGAAGCAACACTGAGCTGTTGTCAGGTTACAAAAGGGGGGATAAAACCACAGTGCACTGCTTGAACAGAGCATGTGTAGTGTGATGGTCACACACTAAGATGGGTGTTGATTGTTAAAGCTTTTCAGTTGACCTCGAAAAAGTACAGGAAGAGTTTGGTTTGTTTGGAAAGTGTAAACTGCTCAGGAGAGGTTTTCACATAGAAAAAAACAAAACCAAGTTTAAAAAGTCCCCAAATCAGAAAGATGGCAGTAAAAAAGTAAGGTACAGTACCTAGGACTCGGGCAGTGCTCTGGCAAGGTGTCTGCAGGCAGGTAGAGGACATGGAACAGAGCAAGACTCATTTCTGTGACTGCTGGCAATGGGCAGTGTCTCCACTCAGTAGCAATTCAGTCAACAATAAAGTGCACAAACGATACAGGGAAAGCTCCTTTCCGACTGGGGTCTCCATCTATGTGCCCAATCTGAAAGAGTCCAGAGACATTTTCACTTCATCTCAATCAGCATTTCAGCATCACCACAGGGAACACCAGGGACCTCCCTGGCTCCACCACTCCAAGCCTCTCCCTGAGGATTTTCTGCAGTAAATACATTTTGTTTATTAAATAAATTAAAATATTTCTTTTTTTTTCAGTGGTGTTTTGGGAATGGGGACTGTGGGGTTGGGGTTTTCTTTTCTGAATGACATCAATCTAAAAATCTGTCTGAAGTTTGATTTTATTTTTAAATGCTAGATACTTCTGGAATCAGAAGAGAAGATGAAACTTCTCTTGGTTTTCTGGGGGATCTTCTGAAGTCGGTGTGAACTTCTAGATTTCATTTGTTTCATTCAGTGTATTTGTAGAAAAAAAGCAACTACTCACCCACCACTCCTGATCTTCTTCACCATCCACCACAATAATATCTCCCTCTGAAAAAGTCAGCTCATCTGGGTTATCTGCCACACAGTTGTAAATTGCTTTTACTCTCTTGGGTTTCGTTTTGGACTGAAATATAAAAAGAATTAAATGTAAATAATACAGCAGAGACAGAACAGACTTGGAGTTATGTAAAGAAAGCTCCAGAACTGCTGCCAACTGCTATTTTTCACAGGTTAGAGTTCAGCTACATCTTTTCTGCTGGGTGCTCATGCTTCAGGCTGAATTTGGCAGCATCCAAAGCCTTTTGGAAGCACTATACCACTGTGAGCCAGGGTTCCCTTAGCCTTCCAGTTTGGTTCATCCAAACCTGTCTTTAAAGCTCCACATGACTGCAGCAAGTGCAAATTTATCCTGAAAAATGGGGTGATGCAGATGAATTGCTGCACAGCAGCTGCATGAGCAGAAAGAGCCCTGAGCCACCTGCCAATATTCCCTTCCTCATGTGCCAAACCCATGTCAGCCGGGCACAAACCCTCCAGAACACCCCCACCCTGCCCTAGTGCTCCAAGTGCTGGAGGGGTTTGGCAAGAGTTTAGGCAGGAGCTGCAGAATTTCATAGCCCTGGACTTGAAGCAGAATAACTAGAAGTGTAAAAAGGCCACACGATCTGATCAAGCATCCACCTGAATCCACTATCTATTTTCTAACAGTCACTGCAAGACTGGAGGAGGGTGGAGAAGAAGAATATACAACATTTCCAGCCTTTATCTTCATCCTTCAACCACCTCCTAGTTGGGGATGCCTCAAACAAGATGTGGTTTCTGTACTTACCAAGAGATTTCTCTCTTCTCACCCAGCAAACATGACAAAGAGGCAAAGAGAACCAACTGCACAAAGAACCCATGTCTTTGGTTTTGAGCCTGACTCCTACTAGTCTTGTCTGAAACCAGAACCTAGATTGTCTACTTACTATTTGTGATTTCCTTGGCATGGGTGCTGGTGGCTGGATCTGTGCCAGAGTATTTGTGGTGGCAGCAGTTTGTGTTGCTGGCATTTCACACACAGAAGTTGACTCTCCTGCTGCTGAGTAAAACAAGTAAATTTTAGGCATGCTTTAGAAAAAAACTTAAGAGTGGTGATGCTAATTATAGCCCAACCAATTATTGTGTAAAGGACACAGTCTTACATCCCATAACTATTTCATTTGTAATGGTTTAATGTTTTGGGTTTTTTTCTAAATAGCTGAACAGGTTGGGTTTTTTTACCCCTTTCCTTCCCCAAAAAGCCCTCTTTTCCCAGATACAATGAGCCAAGAGCTTTGATACTGCAGATGTGCCAGAAGAGAAAAAAGGCCTACAAAACAGATGAGAGCAGAACCAAAGATCTCATTTCCCTCTTTGCTCACTACAGACTTTGTGCTTTTGGAACCCTTCTTGCCTAGTAAAGACCATAATTATCAAGATGCTCTTTCCTTCAGAGCAGGCTCCTGACACAGATGGCAGAGCCATTAGCAATTCCCTTGGGTGTATCAAGGGGAAATAAAGAGGAATCACAGCAAGAACCAATGAATGGAATATACAGTGGAAAGGGAAAACAGGGAGGAGAAATTCCATTGCAACCACCACAGAATCCACACAAAGTTTACTCTGGACATTTCACTGAGATTACATTATTGTCATGTCCCATGGTAGCAGTTACTTGGAATAATTAAAAGTGCAGAATGAATAATGAACTCTGAATAATTAACTTTGTTCATTATCATGAAAAAAGCAGCATCAATTTGTAATTTAGTTCAAAGCAACACTACATGACCTTTAGGTTGCAAACCAGTAACTCTTTTTTCTCTTCTAAAAAGTCTATTTGGTACCTTGTTTATGACACCTGCAAACAAGAGAGTAAACCAATTGAAGGGTTAGTCCTCAGAGCCTGCACAGTCAAGAAGTGAACCAAGAAGAACACTGGCACTGGCTGTATTTAAATGTGTATGGGAAATAACAAACCGACCACCACACTCTCCTTTAGGCTGTTACAATAATAGCTTAATCACAACAAAATAAATCTCAACAATTACCAGCTTGTTGTAGAGACCCAAGTCCTCTGGATTGCCCTTTGTTAGTCAAGCCAGATGACTTCTCAGGCCTGTGCAGAAAGTTAGAAACACATTTAAGAAAAAACCCCAAGAACTTGAACTGCAACAATACAGGGTATTTTCAAATTATAAAATTCTTCTCATGTCTTCAGTATATTCTGGTGACAGCAATTTTGATTTTTAAAATACTACTTTGTTTCCATATTTTGATGATACTAATTGTAAACTGCACTTAATTCCAAAATGTAAGGCAGAATAATGTAGGTTCGATGACTGCTACTTGTGTAGAGCAGAATCACAGACTGAAACCACTAGGCTGTCTTGTTTTTACTGTGGGAATCCTTGTAACCTTAGCAACCCTTAGTGTCTGCCTTTTATTCTTTCCTACACTGAAAGTGATAGGAACTATGAAGTGTATGAGATAGCAAAGTTACCCAAGAAGAGGCTTTCTCTGAGAGAGTCTACTAGGAGGCTGTGGGGGCAGTGGTGGTGGGGTTGGCTTTGCCTGGGGAGGAGCTGGCTGCTGTTTAGACTGCTGGTTCAAAGCTTCTATGATGCTGGCTGTCTTTGCCACTGGAGGGGGTGGTGCTGGAGAAAGCACATCTGTAGGAGAAAGTTGAGACAGTGAACTGGAATTACATTGCTCTTTCCCATTTTGCTTCTTGGTTTCTCATCACAGGTTTTCCTGTTACAGGATTTACCCCCATTCAAAAGGAAAAAGGCTACATGCTAATCAACACCTTAAACAGAGAGCAATGCTTCCACTGGAAGGAGGTGCCCCCTTTCACCTCCCCAAGCTCACAGAGCTCAGAAGTGCTCCAATTCATTCAGGCATTAAAGCACAGGCAAACCAAAATCTTACTGAATCAGTCATATTCTCAAAGCCAGGAGATCAGAACATATTTATTAAAGTTCTAATATTTTTTGCTCAATCAAGGCTTTCAGTTTGCACTTTATGAAAAGAAGTACCTGAGAAAATGTATGGAAAGGAACATTCAGAGATTCACAGATATTAAGGGTTGGAAGGGAGCTAGAAGATCATCTAGTCCAACCCCCCTGCCTGAGCAGGATCACCTAGACCAAGCGAACATCTTTTCTTAAAATCCTGTTACCATTAAGGTCTAACTTCACATTAGGTTTAGCAGTTAATTAAAACTCCTATTGAATTCTGGAAAGCACCAGAGCAGCAGCTGGTCAGGCACCACCACAAGATCTTTTTGCATTCCCATGGTGTGCAACAGCCAAGCACCAGCTCTGACCCTGCCCTGCACCACACAGTCCTTGCCACAGGGGCAGACACTTCATACAGTTACTGGATGGAATGTGAGGCCAAAGCTGCAGCCACCAGAGGAGGAAACATGAGTAGTGAAAATGGGAAAATAAGGCAACTGTGATTAGAGAGCAGCAGAAGGGAGACCAAGGAGAGGGAAAACATACTTGTAGATGTTACACGCAATGGTGGCACAGGGGGGTGAATAGCTGGTGGATCTGATGAAGACCTCTGCCTGCTTATACTCTCCACTCCTAAAGAATTGGTCTTCCACATTGCATTAGATGAAGAGATTGTCTGAATACCACTGCCAAGAACTGAAGGCTGAACTAAAAAGAGAGGAAAACACTGTGTTATTATAATTGCTTACCCTAGGCACGCAGTGTTAGCATCCACACCCCTGCTTTTAGAAGGTGCAGCTGGACCCCTGTGCTCAGCAGCAGGGACCACTGCTACCCTGCTGGAATGCCAGACAGAAACCAGCCTGATGTCAAAAATTACACACAAGTTTCTGGCTGTAGTCTTACTAACATTTTAGCTAAGTAAAAATTCTCTCCAGTCATCACTTTAAAATATGTCAACTCTTGAAAAGGCAGAAATGTCTCAGTAAGAAGACACAAGGCAAGCCTTGCTGTGCCTTGCTGTCTCTTCTATCCCTGACTGACAGCTGCAATCTTCTCAGGTACTGCAAGAGAAGCACCTCACTCTCACATCAGCATTACAGACATTGATGACTCAATATGTTTTGATAGAAAACTGTAATTCACCCAAAACAAGAAGCTAGACAAAGACAGACTTCTTCAGGGGCTCCTGAATGACTCCTTTCTTGGTCTGAAGTAGCTGCCTTCCCACTTCATCCAAACACACTAGAGGTTTTCTTCATAAACCCAGTACTTTGCACATATATCATGCCACTTCTCCCTACACAGCATGTGAGCATCATATTAGGAAAAGATGAAACAGAGTAAGGTGTGAATAAATATTAGCTTGCATGGAAAGTGTAAAAGGCTCAGAAGACTTGGAGAACAGCCTAAAGCTAAGAGGATAAAGGAGTAATAACACACCAATAAGCATAACATCCACAACATCAGCAATCAACAAGAAGCTAAGACTGATGATACTATTACAGGCTTTAAGTAAGAATATCAAATAATAGGCTAATACATTGCTGGAGTGAAGAATATCAGCTAATAACCTCAGACAGACAGCAGGCCTTCTTGGTGTGAGCTGCACTGTTCCAGTGCCAAGAAGTCTGGGGTTGGGAATAGAGTTAAAATGACACTGAAAAGTGTCATTTAACTCAAGGCATAGTGGGTAAAGCAGTGTAAAGAAAGGTTTACCACTGCCAATGACAATGGAAGTGACTCCTTCATCCAGCCCAGAGGGCCCTGCTGTGCTGTGGTACCTTTGCCAAGGTTCCTGGGAGGCAGGGGGGGAGCAGTGCTCGCTGAGGGTGCTGCAGGCTGTGTGGGGGCAGAGCTGCCTCCCACGATGGCTCCATAGGTTTCATTCTGGATCAGGCTGGGCACAAAGCCCCTCTGCTTGTCCTTGGAGATGCCAGTGGTGTCCCTGGAGAAGGGTGCTGAGCTGGGCTGCAGCTGGCTGGACCCAAGCTGGTAGAAGCTGACAGGCCTGTCCTCCCTCCGGTTGGGACTGGGTTGCTTCAATACAGTAACAAAAGCACTCATCACTTCAGTTTACTCATTTAGTAGTCAACAGAAAGCAGCTAGCTTCTACAAAATGGCTTCTAAAATACATTTGTCTTGCTTTGAATATAGCATTTAAACCCCAGAAGCAGTGTGAGCAGCAGCAGCACGGAGGGGGTGGTGCCCTGTACTCAGCACTGGTGGGACTGCACCCTGAGTGCTGTGTCCAGTTTTTCACGTGGCTAGCACAGGAGAGGCTGCAGCAATGGACACTCAGAGAGCAGGTGGATGCCTTTAGACTAGAGAGAGACAAACACACTGCACACACACTGCCTGTCTGAAATGGAAACCACCTTTTAGAGTAACAGCATTTAGGCAGGAGAAAAATCTACACCAACAGTATCAGGAATAAGCAAATTATTTTCCTTTGAATATATTCAATGCCTGCTCTGGATTGATGACACAGGGCCTCCAGACATGTTGTAGCAGAGCAGTGTAGTTCAAACACTTATCAGTGGTGTATGTGACAGGCAGACACATTAATCCTTACATCTACTTAGGCTTAGCAGCCTCACTCCTCACTGGCTGACCAGGCCATTCCCCAGCCTCTCCACTGTCCTGCTTCTGGCATTTCTTTCAGCCAGTGGTTGCTTCTGCTTTGCAGACCAGCAGAAAATTCATTTTTGATTCTGATTTGTTGATTTAACTTTTCACAGGGCCAGGCACGAGGAACAGCAGCAGAAACAAGCTGGATTGCCTTAGCTGCCTTTTAGGTTAGTCTCCCTTTTATATGAAAAATTCTGGAGCAAAGAACTTCCATTTCAGCCATGATCTTTTCTGACAAAGAGTACAAAATCTATACAATTGCTTCATCAGAGAGAGACAAGCCCAATAGCCTGACATCCAAAAAGAGGGCTGGGCTGTGATGCTAAGCAACAGCAGTATTCACCAGAGCATTCAGTGTAGTCACAGACACCAGTCTGTGATTAATAGTCCTTAATCTCCTTTCAGAAGTCCCTGTAGTATAAGCCTATTAATAGTGGGCAGTGAAGCAGCAGTTTCATTACTTTAGCCCCACTGCAGAGTAGCAGATAACTTCCTATATGAGCTGGAGCCTGGGGACTAGCCAAAAAAAGAATGCTCAGCTGCAGAAGGTGACTGGCAACAAATGAAGAAAAAACCCCAAAAGATCAAAACCACAAATTTAGAGTGTCCCAGAAAGGGATTTCCTAGCTGCCCAGCTGTACATGACCAAAAACATTTTATAGCTGGGAAAAAAATACCTCTAAAAAACAATAAAAGTTCATAAAAACCATAATAATGACTGCCCTTATTACCTTAACGATATAAGAATATCTAAATATGGGATATAATATGAAAGCTCACCCAGAACTGGATTTGGCAGCTCAGATTCCAGATTTTGGCACAGATATCAACAATTTTCATGCAAAATCTTTTAAGACAAGCCTCAGAAGGTGGCAGAGCAGCTGTGCTTTGAAAGGGATGTCTCCCGACACAGTTTGCACTCTTTGTTTCAAGGACCAGATGTTAGCAGCTGTCCTGGACCAAAGTGACAGGATATGGGGGAAAAAAAAATCCTATGCAGACAAGACCTTGCAAAAATGGTATTCTGCAACTGAGTAAACTTGTCAGCATCAAATTCAGCCTCCAAAACATGACAGCAATTCAGTGGTCTGATGACACTGCATTTTTAAAGGCATTCTGTGAAGGCAAAGAAAATGAACCTATGACTGTCAGGTTTTCCTGTTTCTGAAAACAATGGAAACCTGACACACAAGATTTGGGTTCATGTTATTAAGTATTGAGAAATTCAAGACCTAGTTGAGATGGAGGACTCTGCACAAAAAGTATTACAATGCTAAACCTTGTAGACAGAAAAAAAGTAAAATTTCATCTTCTAGAAGAGAAAGGAGTTTTTGTTAGCTACTTTCAGAATAAAAAAAGTCTGTGTAACACTGAAGATTGGACCAGATGGCCTCCAGAGGTCCCTTTCTACTCTAACCATTCTGTGATTGGGGACCCAACAGCACCAGAAATTTCAGGTATGAAAAGGGAGAAAACCAAAAATATTTAAAAATGAAGATTGAGAAGGAAGGCCCTACACTGCTGTCAACAGATGTGGCTTATTTAATGCATGCGTTTAGTTGCACTGAAGACAAGACAGGGTGAAAACTGGTTCAAGTGAAAGCTGGCACCTCTGGAGGTTGTCTAGTCCAACCTCCCTGCCAGAGCAGCTTCTCCTAGGGCAGGCTGCACAGGGATGCACTGAAGTGGGTTTGAAAGTCTCCAGAGGAGACAACCACCCCTCTGGGCAGTCCACTCCAGTGACCCATCACCCTCAGAACCCCATGCTCAAGCATGTATATGTACAGAGAAATTACAATATAACCAATACAAACCTGCAGCTTTTCATCCACATCATCATCACTTTCATCCAGATCTTCATGGAGCAACCTCCACTCATATTCTACATGAACATGAGAATTAAATCTTCCAGACAGTGCTTGAGTAAGCTAAGGGAAAAAAGATGACTGTTGACATCTATGTTACAACCAGAGGTTTACACCATATTTTAAACCAAACCAAATTTTTTCAAATGGCAATGGTAGCCAACATAATAGAATTACATAATTGTTCGGGTTGGATTGGATCTTTAAAGATCAGCAAATCCATCCTCTGAGAGGATCTTACTTGTGTAAGACTAATAGCTCAAACAGAATCATCCCCTGGCCCCAAGAAGCTTAGCATTTCCAAAGCATCTATGAAGAGAGGTATAATTTTCCTCTTAAAAAGAAATAACTTCATATATGCACAAATCTACTTTTAAACATACACCTATTCCATCTAGAATATATTAATTGATTACCTAACTGTATGCTGCTAAACATTCAGACATGATTCTGCTTCTAAATGCACGACCAGAGAAAGTTTCACCACTTACCAGCTCTTCACAGTGAGTGTGTTTCAAACGTTTGGCTATGTCAAGGGGGGTCTCTCCTGATTCATTAGCTGCATTACAGCAAGAGAAGAAAGTTATGAGGGTAGGTGTCATTATTTATCTTTAGTAATGGACATGTTAAGACAAATCTGCAGGTGCTAGTGAAGTACTGGACCAACACACTCTAAAATGCATCTCTTTCTATATGTAGGTCCAAGCCATACCAACCCTCTGAACACACCAAGCAGTAGCAACCACAAGCCATATATATGGACTGGTAGCCAGGAAAGGGCAGTATGTAACTAGGCAACAATTGGTACAGATTGATTTGAATTGGTTTAAGAAACAAGTGTAATAAATAAGTATAAACTTGAAATAAACAGGGAATTTTGCTTTGATTCTTTTTTATGATGATTATATACCCGGAATCAGAGGAGAAAATGCACTTATTCCACCATCACTGTTCCTTATCTGAGGCAGTGAGATATGAAATTGAAGCACACATTACCCTTTTACCTATTTCAATGGAAGCCTTCCCTCTCAGCAGCAGTTTGAGGCACTCCACATTGTCTGTGAGGCAGCAGTAATGCAGGGCTGTGCTGCCTTTGCATGTCTGCTTATCTAGATTGCCACTGTGGGAGCAAAAGAAAGCAAGATGGGTAAGCTTGGGGTCCTGTCTTAATAAACCTCTAACATGAGGAGATTTTTCAAGAAGAAAACTGCATTTCCAAATATTAGCATGAAGTTTGGTGTTTGTATTACCTGACAGAAACTGACAGTTTCAATAATGTTTTAGAATTTAGAACTCACCTGTTCTGCACTAAGAAGTCAACTATATGAAGGGATGTTCTATCAACTGACCTAACAGCAAGGTGAAGTGCTGTTTCATCTTGCTCCTAAGAATAAAACAAAAGGATGTATTGGTTTCTCCTGATGTACAGAAGAGAAGACATTTTTAAGACACAAATTAGATCAAATAACATATTTAATCTGAAAGTATTCAGACATGCTACAATTAAAATCTCTTGTGAAGACTTTGTTTCCCTTTCATTCTTTTAAACAAAAATGGGTTGAAAATTAATTATCAAATAATTTAATATTTAGTGTTTTAATATTTAAAATATGAGAGCATTTGTAAACAATTTTATATTAAAATACTATCTTTTATTATTATTAAAATACAACATTTAAATGATACATCTTCATAGTTTTTCAAATTATTTTAAAATTAAAATAGCCCTTTTTAGTTATGAAAGCACAGTGCACTTCCAGCAATTTGTCTAGTAACATTTTCAACACTTACGTGGCCATTGGCCAGTGGAATTTTTTCTGTGAGATCTACACCATCAGCATACACTTGGACTAAGCCCAGAATGTCTCTTGACTTGACTGCCTCACAGAGAGCGTGCAATTTAGCTCCATTGTCTGCATGCTTCTTCCTTGCATATTTTCTCTCAATATACTTGGCAGTAATATAATCTTTTCTTGCATTCCTGAAATGGAAGATACTTTTTTTCATCAGAAGACACACATTAGAATTTCCATAAATACATGTAAGTCATTTGAAATCAAATCTGGAATGACTGTTTCTCCTTCACACAGGAAGGATGTGGAGGAACTTTTAGTTTTGCCTCTACACTTAGGTGGAAAATGAGTACACTTGAATAGCACAAGAGTTCTCACTTTAGCTGCTGATACCCAACTAATATAGGATTGACTGCTCCTCTTCCCATCACACCAAAACAGGAGTCTGCATGCACCTGAACTGGCTCTTGGGATGTAAACACTGCACAGAGACATTTTAAAGAGCCATATTTTATCATCTAGGCATTGCAAAACATCTAGATATAGAAATTATATTTTTAATATCAATTTTCAGAATTATTTTTATGCTACTGATTTAGCACTCAGTAAAATTATTGGTAATTTTAAATTATTAACATTCCTTATTGAGATTTGCCATTAAAAATGTGCCAACTGTATGGTTTAATATTGGTTCTGTTGGAATGGGAAGTCCACATAATGCAAAATCAGCTTCATTCAAAGCCAATTCTCCCAGGTTTGTTTCATCATCTCCCAACTCCTTTAGGATGGAGCAGTGCCCAGCCAAGCAGGCAGCTGTCCTGGCTGTGTCTGCATCACTGCTCAGTGCTCTCGAGGAATCCAGTTAAATGCTCTGTCTTTATTCCACAGTTCAGACTCAGGTTCTGGGTGTATTTCTAAACACTAAGTGCTCTCAGTTAATTCCTATTTCTATTTTGTGTTTAAATAACAAAAATTATATAGCTTTGTTTTTCATCCCTACCCTCATGTGTCTATAAAATTCCCAACAAGTCACGTTCCATTTGTTTCTGTCTCATAAACCATGATTCAGAGAGTTGGTCAAATAATTCTTGCTATTAGGGAAGATACAATCAGATAAAGTTCAATAAAACAGACATGCAAAGCATAAAAAAAAGGAAAAAAAAAAAAAAAGAGGTTTCCTCCTTTGCTGTAGGGCTATATATAAGACATTACACATCTTCCAAGGCCTGCTGGTGCAAACCAGAATGGCACAAGCCATTAGCTCTATTAAATTAAATGCCTGCCTTTTTCAGAGTAGTGGCTGTTTACTTACATATCACTGCCTGGATTAGGTTTGACCATCTCATCAGCTGGCAGACAGAATTCCATAATCTCATTAAACCCAGCATTCCCAATATTCTTTGCAAGCTGTTAAAAAAAACCAACCAAACAGAAAAAGCAGCTCACTTAATAAACATAATTATTGGCCACACAGGTACTAGTGGGAGGATAAAGGAAAAGGGGTGTTGGGACTTTGTCTTCCTAGTTCTGCTACTGTGTGAACATGAACAGATCAGGTATCTTCTTGGCTGTCATTCTGCAGCTGGGATTTAATACCTGAACAGGCAACAGCAGAATAATCCAACAAGACACAGTTCATACAATAAATGCAAATGCTTTGTGCTGGGTAAAAATAAACACATGACCTGTCACAGAGCAGCTGATATGTGGTAACTTCTTAGTGCAGCAAAGCTGAAGGCATTTTCTTCTTTTGAGGATTAAAGCTATCTTCCAAAATAATGCTAAATAATTAATGAAATAAGTATTTATTAAGTCCTTCAATTTTAATCCGAGAGGCTCATTTATATGTCAAACAGCTGGGATCTTTTAAAAAGCAGCCAAGGGTAAAAAGACTTGGAAACACACACAAAAAAATGAAGCCTTTACTAATTTGAATGGTAAGGTCAGGCCAAGTTTACAGTAAGATTCTGTGTTCCAGGAGGTTCCCCTGAACTTGAAGAATTAAATGTTTATCCAGAGACAACTTTAGGATGGTAACAACATAGTCTTGAAGTGACAAAAATATGTCTGGAAGCATTTTATAGTGCTATTTTTAACTTAGAAAAGCAGTTTGATTACCAAAAGTTCAGATGTTCCCAGCACATCTAATGTAAGTGATTGCATTCTGGAATAGTGAACACCAAGTTCTCTATGGATTCCTGAGCATTCAATGCAAGTCAGAATTCCCAAATTTGTTGAAAGCCAGGTAGGATCTGAAACAGAAAGAACCCACAGAATTAACACTTATACATATAATTATTTCATTCTAGAAAATACCATGTACAGAACTTAAATTGTGTAAAATAAGATTCCTGTATGTGAATTATATATAATTTTTTTTTTTCATATATGTCTTTACATGTACTCGACTGGGGAACACAAATAGTGTTTTTTAAAGGTGAAAGAAGTGAAAATACATTATTGTGGTGTTGTTTGTTTTGCTTTGGTTTATTTTTGTGCATGTAAAGGACACTGCTCTCCACAGGGCTGAATTTCAGGAGCTGTGTTTTCCCACCATCAGTTCAATGGTGACACATCCACAACTGGGAGGTACAGCTGCAGTTCAGACTGAACTAGTGCCTGCAGGGTTGGGTTTGCTTTGTGTTTGAGGTACAGACTTTAGACCAAGTGAAGCAGCAGTAATTCTGGAGTCTATTTATAGCACCACACAACAAGGGATTCCCACCTATCAAAGACACTAAGGCTCAAGATTCTCCTTTTGTATGTCTTCTCTCCCAGTAGTCTGCATTCTTGCTATAACAGTTCTCTGGCTTCCAGATAAATAATTAACTTTGGAAGATGCAGACAGCTTAGAAATTCATTTAATTGATAATAAATGGTTCCTTAATCTAATTTGCAGACAGCAGAATTGTCTCCTCCCCTTGTTCCATACAATATTGCTGAAGTCACTACTGACTTATCAAGAGCATACAGCTTCAAATCTCCTGTTTTCAGCTACAGTTTCAAATGAAAAACCCCCTAAGTCTTGCAGTGCCTCCCTAACATAGAGAGAAGACAGGAAACAGCAGGATTTAAAGAAGCAATTTGGAAAGGATGAAAGTAGAAATTCTATCAATCAACAGAAGCAAGAGTGCAAAGCACAGGCAGCAGGTGCATTCTTCTCCAAATGAGCACAGCCTGAGCCATATTCCCTCACTCACTCCCAAAGTCAAACACAACAATCAGAAAACAAGAAATGAAGAGAGATGCATTATCTTAGTCCTGTCCAGTTTTAATTAATTTTATTTAGAATATGGCCAATAAAATAAGTTCAATTGATTTCTATACGAAAAAGTTACAATAAGTTTCTTACTTTTCTTCCCACTGACAATGTGCAATTAAACTGCTAGCATGTTCTACCATGTGCATAATCTTTGTGTGATAAGGAGTAAAAGTAAAAGCATAAAACATCAGCTTAAATACTCATGAGATAGATTTTTTTACCAATTAGAAATATGCTTAATTGAGTCACCTTGTGCTCCACAGTCACAACACACATCATTTCCAGTCATCCTCTGGACTTCAGATATAATTTCTTTTGTCAGTTCCTGGACAATATTATTTTCTCCTGTGTTATCATCTCCTTTGAATGCATTATTTAAAGCTTCCTCTTTGCTGTTTTGTAGCACAGATGTCCATCTAAAATGGCAGTAATATTTTTCTATTAAATGTTTCAGCACTTCTGCAGTTCAAGGTAACGTCTCAGTAGAACACCAGCATCAGAAATAGAATGACTGAAGCAACTCACATTTGACATTCCTGCTCATCCTCTGCTTGGAAGTGATATGTTCTGTCATCTGCACAATAAATAATTTGCATACTGATTAAAAAAAAAATAAGACAGAAAAACTGATTTTGCAGAAAAAAAAAGGTGAATTCTTCATACATGACTCCTGAGGTCTCTAGCATCACCCCTGGACTGCTGAGAAGCAAGTTTCACTCTCACAACCCACAGATCATCTGTAATTGCCCCCTTGCTTACACAAGGTGGTTTATTGCTCTTCAAACAGAAACCCTTTCCTTGAGTGCTGTGCTTCTATAAGCAGCAGGGGAGCATAGTTATTTTCCCATGGATATTGTCATAAGAAGGGCATTTTATAAAGGGCAGCATCCTACAGATGCAAACATGTTAAGTGGATTATTGAGACATCTGTGGAAATAATGCAAAACTTTGATACTAGCTGTGAGTAAAAAAGACCTAAACAACAAACCTACGTGATATGAGGTCAAAGCATTTTTTCTCCTCTGGGTTTGTTTTCACCTGGCAGGTTAACAGGTTGAGCTTTGCTGGAGGTCGGTTAGCCTGTTGGAAAAGAAAACATTCCCATTTTAGTATACTGATACTACAGCTGCAGGCCTAAAACACAGGATAACAGCCCACTGCCCAAAAGGATAAAACAGGCTGTGACTTTAATTCTTTCAGGTACCCAGGTTTTGATTTATTCTGCATCATGGTTTGTAAACTCCATTTTCCTCTATGTGGCTGTTTTGGTCACTAGTAACTGGAGAGATGCTAGAATTTTGAAAGGGGAGAGAGGTAAAATCACTTGAGTTATCAATACTCTGATCACTTGAGTTATCAATACTCTGATCACTTGAGGTAAAATCACTTGAGTTATCAATACTCTGATCACTTACCAGTAACACTTATCTGAAACTATCAGCTGTAACAAGACAGATTAATTTCATGTAAGTTTAATCCTCTAACTTTTAGACATTTAGTTAATTAAAAAAAATTGTCTAGGTTTTCAGTAATGAATTAATTCAATTCTGCTGATGTCTTTGAAGAAAGCCTAAATAACCAGTTTAGAAAAGCTCAGTTTTTAAATCAGTGAAGGGACACAAGTAAAAGAAGAGGTGTGCACAGACAAATCTTGCATCAAACATATGCAAAACTGTTCAAACACAGTTCATTACTAAAAAATATAGTGGAAGAAAATACCTTCTTGATACTTGACTTGACTTCCTAGTCAAGTTCTCAGCTATTTCAGTTCCTTATTGAATAAAAAGTGGCATGTTTTACTAAAAGCACAAGCAAATTAATTTTGAAAGTCTTATAAAGGTTATAAAGACTTTTTTTTGTTGGTTTTTTTTTTCCCCAGCATCACACTCTGCCCAGCCCCATCATGAGCACTTGGCAGGCAAGTTTAAGTCAGAACACAGCATCTGCAGCTGCCCAAAGATAGCAGCTCAGGGAAACAACTATTATTTCAAATAGCCCCTCATAAAGATGGGCTACATGACAACAGGAGGGAATGAATGAAGAATATTCAGCCTTCAAAGGAAAAGCATTTACAGATTAGTACTTGATAAAGCAAACCAAACTGGTAAGTGAATTTCTGAGTGATGGTTCATTCTGATGAACAGCTGGAAGAGAGAATGACACATCACATCTTGAACACCAGGAGATACCAACCCTGAGAAAGCCTGGAAATCAATGTTGTTGCTTCAGAAGGTTCAGAAGACATTCAGAGCAGCCCAGAAAATTCTTAAACAGAAATTGTTTATACCCATTTCAACATCTATGAAACAAGTATTAATTGTTCAGACAAAATTCCCATCAATACACAAGGGAAAGAGAGCAAATAAGGATAAATCCTTTTTTAGGAGTGTATTTTAAAACAAGAAAGTACTCTTAATTTTATATAACAAAGATCAAGATCAAACCTGTGAAACCCACATTTCCAGACTCACATTTCAGTATTTACCTTAGCAAGTGATTTCCAACTACAGCTCCACTGATTTCAGTGGGAACTCACTGCCTCTAGAAATGTCAGAACCATCTGGCAGACAACTTATGCAAGGAGAAGAATAACAGTCTTGATAGACTCAGTAATTGTACTTGCATGGGAAAGTTTTAAGATTCTGCTCCACAAGTGGATTTTGTAGCTGCCCTGGCTGTGCTCCTGCTGGTACCACTGCAGCACCCAAGATGCTGGTTCAGAAACACCAGCAGCCCTTACTCTGACAAAGATGCGCTCACACACACACTCAAATAAATGGGGATAAGCTGGTGAACAGTTTTAGTCTGAAGAAAAGGAGGCAGAGAGGAGAGCTTTTCACATCCACCTGAAAGGGCACTGCAGAGAGCTGGCCTCTCCTCACAAGGGACTGGTGACAGAAGAAAGGGAATGGCCTCAGGCTGCAGCAGGGGAGGTTTCAAGTGGACACTGTGAGAGGTTTTTCTGGGCAAAGGGTTGTCAGGCCCTGGAAAGGCTGCCCAGGGAGGTGGTTGTCACCATCCCTGCATGGCTTTAAAAGCCATATACAGATGTGGTGCCTGGGGACGTGGCTTGGTGGGGGCCTGGGCACTGCAGGGTGAAGGGCTGGACTGGGTGATCTCAAAGGTCTTTTCCAACCTGAATGACTCTGTGAATTCCAAAGCCATAGCAACAACTCTACTGCACAGGCCTGGCTTTGCACTCCTCTGCAAGTCCTGTTGTCAATCTAGAAGGCAACAGCTTGTAGTTAGATGCACCAATGAGAGAGAGATTGATTAATTTTTGTTGCCAGGGTCAACTTGTAGTCATAGCAACAGGCATAACAGGATGAAGAACAGAACAATTCAAAACAGGATCAAGAAGCAGGACTGTTTATTAGACCAAGAGCAGGAAACAATGTCACTGACTTGATTTCTGTCTTAAGAAACTTACAAGTTTTGAGAAAGCAATATAAAAAGAGAAAACGATGGGAAAGTAAAACCAGCTGAGTTCAAAGTCAAATATAAAAGGTCAAAAATATCAATGGATGAAGTTTCAAAACTTTAAGTAGAAATGATACAAGTTTGTGAACACTTTTCAGATATCTGTGGCAAAGAAAGAAGAACTTCTAACTCTCTGCCCCTTTCCACTCTGGCAGAGGTTGCATTCAGAGTTATTTTCCCCTACAGCTGTATCCCCAGGAAAGCCACCTTCACAACAGATTACCACAGAGCAGCAAATCTGGGGGGGACAACAGATTCAGCACCTTCTAAGTTTAGTGTTTAAGTAAAAAAAAAGCTTCACCCAGGGCTAAAAGTTGGTTTAACACCCAACCATATTGTTCCCATAAAAAAAAAAAAAGTTCAGAGTTTGTTTTTCAGATAGTCTGGTAACATATGAACAGTCTATAAGGAAAATAAAACATTTAAAAAGTCTTCTTTTTTTTTCCCATTAATAGTCATAAGCATTAAACCAGTTGTTTTTTCAGTTACTGTGTATGACTGCCTTAAAAAAACTCAACATATCCATCATATTCAACCCACTGCAGCAGGAATGCAGCTAACTCCACATTATAAATATAGAGCAGCATAGCTTGCCTTTTTCTATTAGCAACCATGTACATAAAATACTGTAAACAAATACTTACTGTACCATGGGAAATTGTAAGAAAACCATTTTTAACTGAGCACTTCCTTTTCTGCCACACTTTTCTGATTCTGGTTTAAGGGAGAAAAAACAAAACAGAACAAAACCAGAAGTGACTCAGTTTTAATATATTTAGCATCACATTGCTTCAGCTTCTAGGATCTAAGAATCCAGCAGCACTTACCCATCACTTTTCTTGTACAGACTCCCATTTCTTTCAGTGCCATGCTCCTTGTTTCCCTGAGGCTGGTGTAAACTGTAGGCTGTACTCTGACGAATCTGAGAATCCTGAAATACACACAACAGCAATTTCTGTGATGCATCCCACACTTTCTACCTAAAGATCCCCCCTGGCATGAGCTTCAGAGTCTTGCCCTCCTGCTCTAATCCTACAGGCCAATGAAGCACTTTTTTCCTCCTCAACGAGGGGAAAAAACCCACTTCTTTTTTTCAGAGGGGCACAAAAAAATATTGGAGAGGTAGGCATTATCAGCCTTTTTAGTGGCTTTTATTTAGCTTTACTACAGCCCTTAATATATGAAATTTTTTAACCTAAATATTAACTGAGCAGCAGGCTTTCCAACTCATGCAACCACTGCAGTGCACAATCATTAAAGAGTTTTATTACCTGCAATTCCTACTGCACCCTGCCATTTCTCTAGGTATAAGCAGGGGAAAAAAGCCCAAGAACACATTGGGCTGTGCTGTCCCCAGGGAATGCCAGCTCAGATGGAGTGCTGCTCCTTCTCAAGCTGCAGCAGGACATTCTGCAGCCAAAGCTGCTCAGGATGCTCCTCAGCAGCACTGCCAACACCTGACAGCTCTGAGATGTGACAGCAGAGACCACATTGAACACCCTTCCAGGCAACAGCAGCATGTCTTTTCCACATGAAAACTCCCCAGAGGTTCTTTCCTCATTTCTGCTTTGCATGCTGCACAAATGACAGACAGCAGGGTCTGGAGGAACAGGGAGCACTACCTATGGGAGGAAACATCACTGCAGGACGTACCTAGCACAGCCTCTTGCTTTTAAATATCTGTACAAAAGCCTAAGAAACTGAACTTTGTCCACTTTATCAGCTTAGAAATGCAGATAGGCATACCAAAACAAAAAAGTGAGTCATTTCATTGCAGAATGTTCAGCGAATCATTTCACTGACCATAAAACAGGGCTTGAAATGATTTCTCCCTAAGTCTTACACAGCCTGACTTCTTAACCAAGCTGAATAGCATAGCTAAAAATGAAAGAAATGTGAAGAGTGTTCTGTAAAAACATCTGTAACTGCTGATAAAAGATTCTAAAAACCTCTTTATCAGTCCCATTATTGAAACACAACAGAACTTTCCATCCAAGGTGCTTTAGCTTCCACCCAGCAAAGCCTGGCCCCTGCGGAGCTGCCGTGGGGCAGGACACAGCTGCTCACATCCCTGCTGTGCACACAGCTGCCTGGAAGCCCTGACAGCTCCCCAGGAGCTTCTCCTGCAGCTGCAGGACCACTGTCAAGGGGTGTTCCAGAGATCCCTCCCTTGTCTGGGACAGCCCCACGCAGCCTGCAACAGGTAGATCCACCAGGACCCCTGCAGCAGCCTGTCTGTTCTACTGCACAGATAACCTCAGCTTTGTCAGAAGACACCAAATTGATCCCATTTTGCACTGGCCTGGATTATAGGTCCTGCCAAACATGCAGAAGTAAATCTGACCAGCACAGTGGAAAGAGAGAGATGAAGGCAATGCCACTCTAAGGTTGACACTGACACTTGTAGGAGCTCTACAGTTTGAAAAATAAAAGTGTCAAAATTACAAATTACAGAGGTTTACACACAATGGCCTTTCAAAAAGAAGTTTCAATACCAACCAGCTTTGATGAAGTTGGCATTTTGGTTGTTGTTTTTTTTTTATATTTTTATATTTGGGTTTTTTTAAAACACAACAGAAACAATATTTGTCAACATTCTATTATTTCACACATTAACTCCATTTTAATTCAAAACACATCTATCTTCAAAAACTTGCAAGAACATAAAATCAAGCAACTGGATTTCATTTTCCCAAAAGAGAATGCAAAAGAAATCACTAATTTGTCATACAGCAATTTTCTTTCCTGAGATCTCTTTTTTTTTTTTTTAATCTTCTCCCTGGAATACAACATACAGAAGAGGAGAAAAAAGAAACCAGTCTTTTCATACGAAAAGAAAAAAAAACTCAAGAGGAAAAAAATCCAGTTTCTTGAAATTAGAGTGGAAATCATGCCAACTATTTTCATGAAAACATAGTAACACTTACTCTCCTAGACTTCGGTCACAAAATGTAAATGCATTTCAGGAAGGAAAGAGAAATCAGTTATAGTAAAGGAAATTACAGTGCAATGAGAAAATTCTTATACAACCCACTAATATGTTACCCCCGGATTGTTTGGCATCCCACTGATTAATTGAGGTTTTCACAAGCCTTGATAAATAATGACAGTACCTCTCATGCTCTGCAGGTGAGCAGTGTGGCTGCATTTGCAATTTAATTAATACTGAATAAAGCACAGAGCACTCTGTACCCTTACATTTTTATATGCAACAAAACCAGCCCAAGGAATAAATTTGTGTACTTTTACATTTTTGAGGCTGAGACAACACAGACATTTAACACCAGTGTCACTGATAAGCAGATAAAGAGAGACAACATTCCCAGCAAACATGAAACCCAACCTGCTTCTATTGTCTCATTGGAGAAAGCCCTGAGTGAGCTAGGAAGGCTGCTCACCCCCTGAACAGCACGGGCTCCTTGCTGAGTGGCAATCCATGGTGAATCCAAGCAGTCACCATTTCCACACCTACAAAAGGGCCTTCAAACTGTGAGGACTTTGCAGAGAGGGGCCATTCTCAGGTGGACCAGACAGCCCCTCAAAGGGGCAACAGTCAAGCCTCTTCAAAAGCCAAGCAGCAGGTCTCAGCTGTGCTGGGTTGGGAGGGACAGTCACAGCCCAGCATCCAGGTTACAGGCAGGGATGGCTTTCTCTACATTAGGTTGCTCAACAGCCACCACCCAGCCACCAGGAAGAGTCAGGAGTCATCAGAACTCTTCTGGGAAGATAAAAGCAAGCCCAGAAAAGATGCAGGAAGTCTGAGCTCTGACAGACTAAACTATTTCATTGTGAGACAGAGATGTGAGCAGGGGAGAGGGGCTCATTCATCACTTACTCCTGGCCCAGCAGCCACACAAAGGAAGCTGGCTGCTTGGTATGGCATGAAGAGGAAGCACTAGCAAGCTCAAACAAAAGTAGACTCAATATTTAGGCTCAGATTATGCAAAAGATACTTGCTTCCAGATAGGATCTGCCAAAGAAAAATACTCCAGAGTTCTGTAGACCTAACAGCAACTCTAACTGAAATTCAAAAAATACTTATTTATTAGACTTCCAAACTGGTGCAGCTCTGGCATGTTTGAAAGCTGGCATGCAGCACAGGGCCAAATTAATAGCCAGTGTGCAGGTGATGACAAGAGGTGTTTTTGGATGTCTAATAGGGTTATGTAGTCTGGAATATTCTTGTGAGAAGATTATACTTCATGGGGTCTCCTTGATTCTGCCAAAGCTCTCCTACTGTCAGTCTGAGCAACAGAAACACCACAGTCTGTTGGCTCACAGTTGACCATCTGAAGTACTTTGCAGTAAAAATAAACTATTTTGCAGTAAGCCTCAAATATTTTTAGTGGGAACTCGGAAAAAAAACCCTGCATGTGTCATAAACATTCAATATCAGCATCAAAACAAAAGTGTATAAAGAAAACAAATCAGATGGCTGATACAACTTAAAGTAACTCTATTTCAAATGTCAACACTACATTACAAGTAACTGGGTATTGCCAATTTCAATCACCTTATATGCTCACCTCTTTCTGATCAACCTGGAGTGCTGATTTTAAAATATCTCTTAGTTGTGTTAATTGTCTTCTTTCCTCATCTTGTGCTTGTTTAATCTCAAATGAAGGAAAACACAGGTTAAAAATAATATCCCTGTTTCTTTTCATTGCAGTTCTTCCAAATTTACTACATAAATGGCTCATTTTGCTGAGAAATGGTTAGCAAGAAGGCAAACACAAGCAGAAAAGATAATTTTTCTTGGTATCTTCAGAAAACTTGATACTGGCTAGGATTTTACTGGGTTAAGACTCAGATACTGCTTTACACTGTTCTTGCTTCTTTGTGTTCAATTTGAAACCATACTTTATTTTCCACTTATTCAGTAAGTATTTTAGAGCAAAGGCTGTTTTCCTACCATTTTACACAGTGGGGTAACTAAGGCTTCTGGATACATTAAACCAAAAAATTAGTCAAAAAATTGCTCAAAAAATTACTCAAAAAATTAAAATGATTAAAACTGTCAGTCTACCTGAATCAAAACAATCAGAGTTCTACTGTAAAAAACTGTTTGCAACACAAAGTTACCCAAGGCTGCTACTCACTGTATAAAGATCTGTGGAGAGTGTCTCTATTGAAGGCTTGAGACTTTCCACTGCTTTTAACCCATCCTGAAAGAAACTTAAACAGAGAAGGAAAAAGCAAACTCATTAAACTTTACTTTGCATTTTCTGTTTGAAAAGCTGCCAAAGATGGAATATGATTACACCACAGCATAAACTTCAAAACATGAAACATTTATTTTCTATGCATCTCTGACTGATCCAGCTTTTTCTGTCCATGACAGCTTATTCTAACATGCAAAACCCCCAATTAGATTCTCAACTGCCATGTAAGTTTTCCTCATTCTCACCTCAAATACAGGTTCTCATCCCACTTTTTGAAGGCCCAGAACAAGATTCATCTGCAGAACAGCTCTAGTAGATATAAAACAATTGTGATTTCTTGGAGCCAAGTGATGTAACATCTGATGCAATCTTCCTACTAAAGGAAAATGCCTTTGTTTCCCAAGCATTCATTATGGCCTGAACATGCTACACCTCACTGGATCACACATATCTGTGTATTGCCAAAGTCATGTTATCTATGCCAAGTGTGCCAGCTCCTTCAAACAAAGTTACAATGAGAAATAAATGTCAAGAAACCACAGCTACACACACAGAGGATTAAAAATCACTGCATGTGCAACAAAAAACACTTGCACTCTGGAAGCAGAAATGAAAGTGACAACACAGTGTTTGTGCTGTTGAAATGTTATTAATTAGATAGAGCAGATGATTCAGAGCCCAACTGAAACTGATGAAAAGAAACATCACTATCCAGGGGAAAAGCCTACACAGATGCAGACTGCTCTGCTAAAATGAATACTTAGTGACTGGAACAGATTAACAGCAGCTCTTTCAGCTTTATAGCTATGATTTTATTGATATATTATTGATCTCTAAGTCTAGCATAAAATACATCCTTCTAATGAGAGCTTTGAGGTTTATTACCAAGCCCTCCACTTCATTAGAAAAATAATTGTTCTTTCAATATAGTGTAGGCCCACTGCTTATGCCATTTATTTTCTTGAGCACAGAATTAATTTAGATCATTGCTAGATACACTCAAAAAAAGCCCATGAAAACTAATGGACCACTAACTAATAGATCAAATGAAGAGCTGTGTTTCCAGAGTAGTTGATGAAATATGCCAAATTTTTGTGCAGCACTCCTTTGGAACAGACAATTATATTCCATGTGACTAGCTCAACCTCATTACATGTTTTGGAAAACAGCAACAAAAGCAGATTTTGAAAAATCTCTAAAAGTTGAAAGTTTCAAACCAAACATTGCTGCAGTTATTGTGTAGACAGAAAGAAAACCAAGACATACTTGCACTGAGCATGAAAATATTTGATCAAGTTCTGAAGCAAGTCCACTCCTTTTTTAATCTTGATTTCATTGACTTTCAGCAGGTACTGTTAAAACAGTAATTCACAAAGGAAATTCATTATTATTGCATTATTGATTTCATTTATTATTTGTGTAATATTAAATTTGCACAAGCTTTAACAGTGGCAGACTTTGTAGAGCTAGAAGAGAATGCACCAAGCAGTGGCTTCAAGGGTTAATCACACAAGAGCAATTGCTGTCACTATTTTTGGTATCCTGTGGGGATACTTCACTATAATTAGTTCAAGTTGTTAAAATATCCTCCATGGCTCCTAGTGGAAGCCTTTGTTAATGGCAACATGAAAGGATTTGTATAGTAAATTCAGAAATTCATTCTTGAACAGAGGTATCTAGGCACCCACCTAGGTATCTGCCTACCTAGTTTAATTCACTGCCATTAAGGAAGAAAGCAGTTTACTTCAAGTGAAGGATTATTTTATCCATTTTCAAATCTGCCTTCTGATTTGGTTGTTTTCTCTATCAATTCCTTACATACAGCAATTATAGCAGATTACAGTTTAACAAGAGATTAAAAACATCTACAGTCAGGCTAAAAAAACAAGTGTAATTAGTTTCCTTTTCCATTAGGCACAATCTAAGTGACAGCAGCTCCCTGGAATGCACAGAAGATGTCATCTAAGCAAGCAGGAGTGAGACTGACCAAATATTTATAGGAGTCCTTAACTGGCCATTAAATGATGACAAGTTTTCACCTCTGCTGAGTGACCTCTAAGCAAAGGAGGGATGCCATTTCACAAGTGCTCTGGTGCAGCTGGTTTTCCCTACCTGCCATATACAGGTTTTAAAGCCACATTTTGTTACTCATGGTATATTAAGTTATTGCACTGAAAGAACAAACACAGCANCAGCTTTTTCTGTCCATGACAGCTTATTCTAACATGCAAAACCCCCAATTAGATTCTCAACTGCCATGTAAGTTTTCCTCATTCTCACCTCAAATACAGGTTCTCATCCCACTTTTTGAAGGCCCAGAACAAGATTCATCTGCAGAACAGCTCTAGTAGATATAAAACAATTGTGATTTCTTGGAGCCAAGTGATGTAACATCTGATGCAATCTTCCTACTAAAGGAAAATGCCTTTGTTTCCCAAGCATTCATTATGGCCTGAACATGCTACACCTCACTGGATCACACATATCTGTGTATTGCCAAAGTCATGTTATCTATGCCAAGTGTGCCAGCTCCTTCAAACAAAGTTACAATGAGAAATAAATGTCAAGAAACCACAGCTACACACACAGAGGATTAAAAATCACTGCATGTGCAACAAAAAACACTTGCACTCTGGAAGCAGAAATGAAAGTGACAACACAGTGTTTGTGCTGTTGAAATGTTATTAATTAGATAGAGCAGATGATTCAGAGCCCAACTGAAACTGATGAAAAGAAACATCACTATCCAGGGGAAAAGCCTACACAGATGCAGACTGCTCTGCTAAAATGAATACTTAGTGACTGGAACAGATTAACAGCAGCTCTTTCAGCTTTATAGCTATGATTTTATTGATATATTATTGATCTCTAAGTCTAGCATAAAATACATCCTTCTAATGAGAGCTTTGAGGTTTATTACCAAGCCCTCCACTTCATTAGAAAAATAATTGTTCTTTCAATATAGTGTAGGCCCACTGCTTATGCCATTTATTTTCTTGAGCACAGAATTAATTTAGATCATTGCTAGATACACTCAAAAAAAGCCCATGAAAACTAATGGACCACTAACTAATAGATCAAATGAAGAGCTGTGTTTCCAGAGTAGTTGATGAAATATGCCAAATTTTTGTGCAGCACTCCTTTGGAACAGACAATTATATTCCATGTGACTAGCTCAACCTCATTACATGTTTTGGAAAACAGCAACAAAAGCAGATTTTGAAAAATCTCTAAAAGTTGAAAGTTTCAAACCAAACATTGCTGCAGTTATTGTGTAGACAGAAAGAAAACCAAGACATACTTGCACTGAGCATGAAAATATTTGATCAAGTTCTGAAGCAAGTCCACTCCTTTTTTAATCTTGATTTCATTGACTTTCAGCAGGTACTGTTAAAACAGTAATTCACAAAGGAAATTCATTATTATTGCATTATTGATTTCATTTATTATTTGTGTAATATTAAATTTGCACAAGCTTTAACAGTGGCAGACTTTGTAGAGCTAGAAGAGAATGCACCAAGCAGTGGCTTCAAGGGTTAATCACACAAGAGCAATTGCTGTCACTATTTTTGGTATCCTGTGGGGATACTTCACTATAATTAGTTCAAGTTGTTAAAATATCCTCCATGGCTCCTAGTGGAAGCCTTTGTTAATGGCAACATGAAAGGATTTGTATAGTAAATTCAGAAATTCATTCTTGAACAGAGGTATCTAGGCACCCACCTAGGTATCTGCCTACCTAGTTTAATTCACTGCCATTAAGGAAGAAAGCAGTTTACTTCAAGTGAAGGATTATTTTATCCATTTTCAAATCTGCCTTCTGATTTGGTTGTTTTCTCTATCAATTCCTTACATACAGCAATTATAGCAGATTACAGTTTAACAAGAGATTAAAAACATCTACAGTCAGGCTAAAAAAACAAGTGTAATTAGTTTCCTTTTCCATTAGGCACAATCTAAGTGACAGCAGCTCCCTGGAATGCACAGAAGATGTCATCTAAGCAAGCAGGAGTGAGACTGACCAAATATTTATAGGAGTCCTTAACTGGCCATTAAATGATGACAAGTTTTCACCTCTGCTGAGTGACCTCTAAGCAAAGGAGGGATGCCATTTCACAAGTGCTCTGGTGCAGCTGGTTTTCCCTACCTGCCATATACAGGTTTTAAAGCCACATTTTGTTACTCATGGTATATTAAGTTATTGCACTGAAAGAACAAACACAGCAGCTTCAATTCCCAGCCACAGAATCTGACATGCCCTCAACAAACTGAACCAAAAATATTCACAACAGATTTAACATACTGCAAAATCACAAAGATTTCAAAGCAGAAACATTCTGAACCATCCTGAAAGAGAACTGGATTCCATCCTGAGCACTTCTTTTTCTAGCATCATCAGCCCAACAGTGTGCTAGACTGCAGTCTCTCCTCATAATAACACAACAGCTGTCAGGGGAGGGAACAATCCAGAGAATGATCCTGGGCTTAAAATAACTTACAGTGAAATAGCAGCAGAAAGGCTTATTTATTATACTCTGTTTAATTCAGCTTTGCATTGTTTAGTTCTTTTACAATGTACTTGTTAAGTGAAGTTAGAAAAGATCTAGATTCCCTCCAAAGTTCACACAGTGGGATAAAAGGAAATGTGGGTTAGCAAATGGAGCCTACTAGGAACTTGGCATTTTCCTGTAACATCACACTTGCTGTTTAAAAAATGGTGGTTTTCAAAGTTTTCCTAAAAATATTATCAGAACAATATGATTTTCACACTGAATCTTACCTCACACATTTGTAACTGGAAAAACCTTCTTTCTTTCTCCATCTCTTCTGCAATTTCAGCTCCACTTATTTCTGTACGGATCATCCCGTGCAGCTTAGCATGCTCTTTCTTCTCCTTCTCTATTTTTGTTCTATAAGGCAAACAAGGCAATCAGTCAGTGAAGACATCCACAGCCTCTCAGGAAATCTGATTATTCACAAAGTCTGTGGACAGATGCAGAGCCAAACTCTTGTAATGTTGGATGTGACTTACTTTCAGATGACATTTCATTTGAGATTTGACAATGACTGAAGATCAGCAATGACACACAGTAGCTGAAATCTAATTCAATCATATGTTAAATAATGTCCTGACACATACTCCAAAAGAAGATGCTAAACAAGGGGAAGATATTTCTTGAAGAAAAAAAATAAAACCCAGACACAACATAATGAATTTTAATTGAAAACAGAGGGATGTTTAATCTCAACTGACCAAACACCAGTTAACAGAGTTCAGTGATGTCACCAGATTTATTGAGTTTTGCCTGTCATCAACTCATCTTCTCTATGCCCAGGGTTTCCTAAGCCAAAGTGCCAGTTGCCATCTCTGCTTGCTGCTGAGCCAGTTGGCAGGGCAGTGCAGAGCAGCAGGCTGTGCTGCAGACATCCAAGTCTGCTAGACCAGCTGTCCTGATTCCCTCAAAGTTTCCAGCAACATTTTCCAAGAGCTCTGAATAAAACTCTCCTCCAGAATATAAATGAGTAACTAGAGTGTAGCTCCCCTCAACACACTTGTGCATTTGGTGCAGCTATTCTCAGTGTTACTCAAGGCAGCAGCATAATAAACAGCCAGTTAGACAAGGCTGATATGAAAAAGGATATTAAGAGAAGAAAATACATGAGGGTGTTTATCCTGGAAAGACTTATAGTTTGCCACTTGTACAATCTGGATGCTGAACATTCTGGAAAGAGCTTCCTGAAGCAATGCTCCACTGCTCCTGAACAAGAGGAAGCATTACACATGGATACAGGAAGGGGATGAGAGGAATAACTCACACTCTTGTGCCTTCTCTTGGGCACTCAAGTGTCTGCCTCTGAAAGGATGACGTGTCTCGAGTGCTCTCTTAACCTGATGTGATTAGCAGGGCAGCCTGAGGAATTCCACTGTGCAGTAGATTCCATAATTGCACTCCTCAAGAAGGAGGAGCTGCCTCCTCTCACACCTCCAGCAGCAAGTGAACACTTGATATTCAATAATTCATCCCATTTTCATCCCAAGTCCAATTGCTGGACTTGATAATCTTTGCACAACATTTATTATCAGAGCACAGGACTTCTGAAGATAACACAGGCCTAAGACAATTTTATTTTAAAAATGAAAATTTGTTTCTTTTCAGAAAAGACAGGCTGATGTCTCAAATACAAACACTCCAGCAAAAAAAAAAGATGTGTCAATAGCATGTTTCAGGAAGTTTATGCTTCTGTTTCCTGTGCAAAAATGACACAATGCCTTTACCTCCAAATCTACCACAACAGGAGCAATTAAACTGAAGAGTGTGGGTTAAATCTGGCCCGTTGCCTTGTTGAATCCAGTCTGCCTGCTGGGAGAATGAGCAGTTTGCATGGCATGTGTACTCCTTGCCCATATGCTCCCCTGGAGTGCCTGCCATTAGTGTTTAAGTGGAGGGGGAAAGCTGCTGCCTGGGAGCAGGAATTGCCCAGCAGAGGACACAGCCCCTCCACAGAGCTGAGTGGCAGCCCCTGCTCTCAGGAGCAAAGAGAGCCAAGGTCCTGGGAGAATGCACTGCTTTTAGAGATTAAGCTTTAAAACCATTTTGAAATCCTGATGGCTTCCACTGAGGCATGTTAATGGCTGATGGAAAAAAAACCAAAACCCACAGTTTTCAGTTATACTTTCCTTTTAAAGAAAAGTTTAAAAGATACATACACTTTTGTTTCATAGTCCTTCCAAGCTTTATCAAAGGGTTTTTTCAGGTCCTGTCAAGAAGAGGAAAATAAAACAATACAGTCAGCTATTTACCTGCACAATACTGTGGCTCTAATAAAGAACAACCACAAGGCATCCCAAGAGCACACAATGCAATTCATCAAATCAGCTGTTTTCTAATCTTTTTGCCTCTGGTTTCACTGGAAAAAATCTCCTGTCCTCAAGCTGTAGAACAGAACAAGTCCTCATCCCCCTAAAGTTAAAGAAATCAATACTATACTGCCCTAATGAGCACAGCACAGGCCATACAGCTCAATCTAATTCTGTCACCATTTTGAATTACTTATGTTCCAAATGCCTTTGTTTTTTCCCCTCAAAATAAGACATTTTGGATAAAATCTTTGCAACTTGTAAGTTACTTCACTGATGTCTAAATATGCAACTGTTTGGAGTGCAAAGATCAGCCAACTACAAAAAAAAAAAAGCATTGTTAACTGTCAGATGGTGGAAAACCAATGCAACTACACATCAGGAACTAATCCTGTGTCAGAAACTTATCTCAGCAACTGTGGAATTAAAGCAGCATTTTATTATTCTCTCAAGTCAGGAACATGGGGCAACACTGTACTGTAAATGTATTTATTCCAACAAAGAGAAGAATAAGGGAAGTGAAATATGGTAAGAAAACAACACAAAGATAATCAGCCTATTATACTCAATAATCTATTTATTCTCCTGTCATTTACAGAGACCATTTTTAGTCTATGTACATTCTTCTTCTTCCTTCACTGCCCCCCAACAATAGCTGCCCTTTGCTCCCTGTTTGCTCAGTAGTAAAGGAAGCAGAAGTCAAATAAGTTTGTTGCCTATAGGCTTTGAAATGTATTATAAACATATCATCATCTGAATCCTGGGTTGGTATTACTTCAAATGGGAAATATCCTCAGGGCACCAACAGATTTCAGCTTTGTTAAGAAAAATCCTGTTCTCATGCAGCCTCATGTGGCTTTCTAATAATCCTTATGGTTCCAGTTAAGTTTAGAGTGCTAGAGATACTAATAATAATCTATTTAAACAAAGTGCTACTCCTTCCTCAACTAATATCTGAATTCTTACACTTCTTTCTCTGCTTATCTTCTGTAGCTCGGGGTTGCTTTTCAAACTTCTCAAATATTGTTTTGTACACATAATCAAGAGCATGCTGTATGTGAAACCACAAACAGAAGGGATCAGAGATTTGTTCTGGTTGGAAGAGACACTCGAGATAATAAAATCCAACAATTATGACTCCATTCACCAAAAAAACCTCAAATAATCTCTTGTTTATTAAGCTAATAATTCAGTGTCCCCTATCTTCCACCAAATAAGATTAATACCCTAGCTAAGTATGTTCACTATGCCAACAGAACTTTAACTAAGATGAACTTACCCCCTTTACTCCCTTCAGATCTCCCTTCAGCAAACTGTCCAGGGGAAAAGTGATTATGTTGTTCATGTTCTGAATCTGTAACAAGAACATGACATCAAAACATTTAAGATATTTTAATGCAGAACATCCATTGTCTCAATTCACACATCTCAGCAAGTTTCACAAGGAAATCTTAGCTATTCTTTTCCTCTCTGCTTTATGAAGATGTTTATCAGTACAGCCAGTCATCAAAGGCAGAGGCAACATGAACTAATTAAACTTACTCTAGAAACACTACAACCCAAGCCAGCAGAAAAGCTGCAGAATTACTGCTGATGGTAAATGACTGCTAAGTAAAATCACCAATTTTCACACTGCCTGGTTTCACTGTTGAAATTATACAAAAACAATCATAAAATATAGAAGTGCTGAGAAATTGCAAGTACATTATAAATTAATCTTGTTCATTTTCCAGTCCCTGTAGACATAATTCTATAAAACATCTCTGCTGTTCTCACACACATGGCATCTTACCCTGTCAGAAGGTATAAGGACAAAGAATGCTGGCCTGTAAAAAAGCCCCTATTCAAGTCTTTTCCATGTATTTTTAAGAAGTAACACATCTGCCAGATTTACCTTTAGAGACAAACGAAGCAAGACCCCAAATCCCCAACCTTCCCCTTCAAAGATACCATCTTACTGCATTTGCTTGAAATTCCAGCCAGTGAACAAAGATAAAATGATCATACATACATTTTACAGGTTAAACAGTTTGCCTCTGCATGAGAAGGCTGAAGAAATACAGAAAAATATGTTTTTTGACCACAAATCACATTTCCTCTTCTCCCTCTGACTTTTCCACCCCTCCAAAAAGCTGCAGGACTTAACCACAGCTCCTTAGAATTAAGTTCAATTCCAGCTGTCTGTGTTTTGTGGTTTGTTTGGGATTTTTTTTTTAATAATTCTTATTAAAATGGAATGAGCAACATTTACACATGCTTAGCTGGCAGTGCTGGAAATCATCCACCTAAGTGCTCAGCAGTACTGCAGCACCTGCATATAGACAGAGCCAGCTGCAAGGTTAATACAATTCCCTGTTGTAGATACAGGAGATAAGTGAAAAGGTTTAGATCACTCAAAAGGCAGGTAAAAAAACCACCAATAAACTTCAATAAAGACAGCTGGAGCATGTCCACCTACAGACATGCATACACAGAATGTCTGTGCAGTGGAGAAGCAGAAAAGGTCTCATCTGAGATACCATCCTGGGCAAAGTTTTGTCCTTTGTTAATTCTTTTTCATCACTGTGATGCAGTCAAATGTCTGCTCTAAAGATCAATACTCCCCCAGCCACCTATCAATTCATCTTCAAAACTAGATAAGCATTCACAGAGCAAGAGTAAAGCATTTCTCAACAGCAGACTCCAGACTCTTTTTTCCTTGAGTCAGAAAAAATAAGACCCTGAAAGATCACCCCAGACACATTTCTGTAACCATCAATCAGCCTCCCAAACTGTTCTGGAGAGGAGCAGGAGATGAAAAGCCAACAGCCTGTAGAAGTCTGGCAAGCATTTGCCTATTTGAATTAATTCACTGTGTGCTCTCACCTGCTCCTTGCCAGCAGCCTGGTGTATTCCCTGTGCACACATGTAAACATACATAGTGTGTGAGCCTGCCAGTCACTAGTGACCTGGTTAGATGAATGATGCTCACATGTATAAATCAGTAATGTGCAGAAGAAACACTCGACATGTACTTCCCCCTCTTTGAGAGGCTTAAACTGAGCTATCTAGAAATACAGACCCATTTCTGGCACAGAGAAGCACTGAAGTGCTGCAGCTCCTCCTCTGTGTGCATGCAGGATGCTCAGACACACACAACCACCTCTGCATTTTGATATTTTAAATATTCTATAAAAAGAATATTTATATAAAAAGATATAAATATTATATAAAAGATATAAAGATCTGGTGTCTGCAGCACTTCAATAGGTTTTCCTAAGCACAAGCCAAACAAAGCAAAACAAGCCTTTTCACTACTGCAGAAATGAGTTTTCTTGACAAACAGAAGAATGGCTTCACACAAGGTACCAAGTGTGGCCATCCCATGCTGCTTGGAACCACCACCACCACACAAACTGCATGCTGGGGACATCTCCCTGAGGAACTGCAAGTGTAAAATGACAGAAGAAATTTTTTTTTAGGGTATTCTTAAAAACGTAAAGAATTTTAAAAGCAAAGGGAGAGATGAGGTTATTTGCAGCCCATCTTCCTTGCCAGTGGAGAATTCCCAGTTGCACATATTCTAAGCACACTGAATAGGCAAACTTCATCTCATATTGTCACAGTGAGATCCCAATTATACCCCATTTATTTTCCTCTTCCACAATCACAGGTGTCTTCAGACAAACCATACATTCCCAGTTCTTCTGAGCTTTCTTCTGAAATCAATGTTTTCAAGCCCTGAGTATTTTTATTTTTTTTTTTAATATCCCCTGAACTTCTTCCAGTTGGATCAATATCTTTTTGGCAAAGAAACAAAGGCAAGACTCCAGATGGAGCTGAAGCCATGCCACTGAGGAGCAATTATTACATCTTGGTTTCTATCTGTATGAGCACAAATCAAACAGCACTGCTTTTCCTGCCCCTCTCACTGTTAAGCCAACCTTTCCTCAACCTACCACTGAAGAACAGGAACACAACTTACATCTCTTGGCTTTACATAAAAACCTCCAACCTCAAATAAAATAAAAAACACCAAAAAACCACCACCATAAACCAACCAACAAAGACCTTGAGCTGTTAATGACATGTTTTTAAATACTGATACCTTGATAAGCCCACAAAAACTTTAGGGAAACCTTTGGAAATATTAGAAAAAACCAAGCACCTAAAACTCCTGTTAAACAACCTTACTGAAGAAAAGTTTAAGGAAAATCCTCTTGCAGAATCACTTTAGAGCCACAGCTCTGAGTGGCACCCAGGCCAAGAGCTGACAGAACACAGCAGCCTCTAGAAACAAAAGCAAAATATGTGACCAAGCAAAATGTGACAGCAGCCCTAAAGCTCTGCCAGGGTCAACAGAAAAAAAGAAAAAAAGACAACCCAAACAACTAAACCACATCTGTGTCCATGCAAAATTATTATTTGCTTCAAAACTAGAGAAAATCAGAGTCACAAGCTGTGACAAACTGAAGACTTAGCTACTGTCTCATGACATACCCTCTTCTTACACACACTGACTGAAGCTAAATGATTGGAAAAGCACTATACACAAAAAGATTCAGAAATATTCCTTGGAGGATATTAAAGAATGCTTCCAAGGACAAGAAAAGGTAATAAAAACATGCTTATCACCTGCTGTAGATTTTTTGTTTTCTTTTCCAGCCAGTGAAAGAACATTCTTGCCAGAAACATTTTTCAAATACAGTAATTACTGGTTTTCACAGAACAAATAGCTAAGATTTTTGGTTCAATGACAACATTTTTTAGCTGTTAAAAAGTCCTCTTGAAATGTAATACATTAAAAGGTTTTTCTGGGGAGTCCATGCAGCTTTTAGATTGATTTTTAAAACCACCTAAACATCCTATTTCCCAGATCCCTTTGCCTGCTGAAGTCACCATGCTGCAGTTAATGCATGAGAGTGTTTTTTAGTCAACACGAGGTGTCAATCAGAAGACCCATTCCATTTCCACTTCCATTTCAGGGGTCTCCCTCTCTATGGGAGACTCAGGATAACACTTTACTCAACAAGGATGCCTCTTCTGATAGGCACATCCAGATATCAAATCAATATGAAATACATTTAGCTGCTGATAAATACATCTGGGGCTAGACTCATCAATACCCTAACTGGGTGAAAAGAGAGGACAGCACCAGGGAGCAGACAGCCCTGCTCTACATCCCTCAGCTGGAAATGTCCTCCAAAGAGGTGATGATGACCAGCTGGCACAAACTGCAGCCATTTGGTCTAGACTCAGACAAGCATTTGATGTGTCTCCATCCCATTGATTTCAGCAGGCAGAGACTTTGAAATGCCTGGGGGAATCTGGGTCATCTCTCCTTCCCAGCTCCCAGCTGAAGAGGTCTGTAGTTGCAAGTGAATCTGGGACATCCTCAGACATGGGAAGATCTAGCTAGTAGGTTCTACTCAGAATCTGCTCATTTTCTTCCCTCTGATTCATCCAAAACTGAGGCTGAGACAAAATCACCATTTGTAATTAAAACTCCATTTGCTTCCATCCCATTTCTCTACTGCCTTCAGTTTATGTTTGATTTAGTTTCCTGACCCTCTTCCCAGAGAGGCAAAAGACACTCTTTTCCAGGGACACTGAAATACTCCTTTATAAGTGCAAACAGAAAGTGTGAAAAAGTCAAGTAAAAGCAACAAGAGCACAGGGTAAACCAAGATGGGTTTTCCTGGTTTCCCAGCTTTAAAGCTAAATGCTATGTGCTTTCTATAATGAACAGCTACTGTGTGATGGGAAGCTCTCAGATGTGAGAATTGCTGGATTTCTGGTAGGTTGGTTTGTGTTTTGCAGTGGTTTGGTTGTTGTTTTTCCTTTGCTTTGTTTTCGTTTGTTGGTCTATGTTTATTTTGTTGGCTGTTTTGGGGGGGTTGAGTCCAGCAAGGGGAAGGGCTGGAGCATGAGACATTTCCCTAAACCAAGTGTTTTTAAGAACAGTGGTTCCTAAAACACACATTGTCTCCAACATGGAGAGCTGTCACCATTCAGAAACAGCCTTTGTAAGGGCCTTGAAATTTCAACATGTTTTTCTCAACTCATTCTTACCAAGTTCTTGAAGAGTGCAGTTAATTCCTTTGTAAACACAGAAAACTTTAAAAATGCTGTTCCCAAATCTGGGTCATCCCTGCAAACACAGTTGCCTCCAAATTTCTCCAGTGCTTGTGTGTACTGCTCTTCATTCTCCACGTGAGCTGCCAACAGAGCAAGACACAGGATCATCACAAGAGAAAAGGTTATTGAAATTACACTTTAAAAAAAACACCCAAAGCTTGTCTGATTTCTTGATACAATAAGCATTTATTATTTAGATCTTAAAGTTGATATGCCAGAAGTGTGATGTAACTCCCTAATTCTGGTTTAACTAGATCCATGCATATGATGTGCAAAGGACAAAGTGTCATCATGACAAGACAACCATCTGACAGGCATCCAGACACAGCCACAATACCAGGCTGCAATGGCCACACACCAGTCTAGCTCTCAAAGAAGTTTTGTTTCATGACAACTAAATAAGCACTTGAACAAATACACCAATTTAGCACCTGAGAGCTAATTTAACTATTGCTTACTTGAGGTGTGGCCAATCTCTAACACTTCAGAATAACAGAGGAGAAAAAAAATCAAAACAAAGCAAAGAAACCACAAACAAACTCAACCACCACAACCACACCCTAGAAAACAAATTATACCTTAAGTACAAAGACCTTTTCTTGCTCATTATCTATGAGACTGGAATAAGCCCCTGACTGAGAATTATTTAAAGAGGATTAATCTGTTCAAACAAGCAGTAATCCAGTTCCATTTCAAACCCATTTGTATACATCAACACATTTAATATTCCAAGAATCCTTGATGCAGTGTCCTTTCTCCACATGTCTATGAATTAGTTATACAACCTGTTCATCAAACCTACCATGCTTCAGCATAACAAGAAGCCAGTCTGATCACACTCCTACCTGGACAGCCACCCCAGCACTTCATTTTTTCAAGTAGCTACACATTTTTCCATTTCCAGCAGCTGAACTAAACCCCAGGAGCAGCAGTGCATCACCATGCAATTCAGGACTGTCACCATGGGCATGCAGAACTTCCACAAATGCCATCAGTCCTACAAGTTTCTACCTTCAGCATCTGAATTTGCATCCTGATCAGTGCTTATTTTTCCTCAGTATCAGCAGCAGGGGCTGAACACTTAACATTTTTGCTACTTGAGCTGTGTGATGAAGTAGATGCTGGATCAATGCTATTGTGTGATGTGCACACAGCTGAGCTAGCTGGCACAGACAGCAAAAGCCACCAGGCTGCTGCAGCTCCTCTGCCTTATAGCTGCCCACTGAGAATTATTTCCATACTGCCTTTTGGGTTCTTGCTGCACCCTGCATCCAACACAGAGCACCTGTGCCCAGGTGAGAGTGCACTCGGGACACAATCCATGCAGCTCAGGACACAATCCATGCAGCAAAAACAGGAGGAACACAAAATGTCTTTTTTTCATGGACCCCTCTAAAACACTCTCCCTGCCCTATGCTTTCTTCCTGGTGGATTTGAAGAGTTTCTCTACAAACAAAATGTTTGAAATCTATTAAAAAAAAAAAAAAAGGTAACTGAGCCAGGTTTCTTTGAGGGCTCAGAGGCTTCTGTTTTAAGTAAGAAACTAAATCATGCACAAATTGGAGCTGCTATCTCATCTGCCAAAACACTGTCTAAATCCACACATGAAAAAGAAAGCCAAAACACAGATACTTGATGCTAAGGGAGCCTACATAAAAAAATCCAGTAACTGTGTTATCATCAGTGCAGGGCTGTGCTTTGCCAAAAGAAGCCCAAGGGGCTGGATTAGTGCTGTTCATGCTGGGAGAAGAGCAATGTCTCCAAAGCCTTCTTGTCAAGAGTGGGCAGCATGGATTCCCAGACCAGGCAGGGTACTGCTTTCATGCAGGAACTGCAGTGATCTGCTACAGTGCTCTAGAACAAGCACACTGGGTATGAGGCACAGTCAAAAATGCACACAATAATGAAGAAGAAAACAAAACAAACCCAAAAAAGCAGCAGGAGAAAGGGTGCCAAGTATGTCACCCATGACAAAGCTCCAGATGAATCTCAGAACTGGGCCCTCCACAAGCCAGAGATAACAGCTCCATTATGGTAGGCAAGGAGCTGCCCCTCAATTAACTGATAAGAATTAGAGCACAACAGCAGCTTGTCACAGCCTTGTATCTGGACACCAACATGCCCACAGGTTCTCTGGGATATTGGTGGCTCTCCAATCTGTTTGCATATAATGTGGGTTTTGTTAGCTCTAATTGCTATCAACTGCAAGGCAAGAACAAAAGCCAACAAAATGCTGTTTCTTACCCACAAGAAACAAATGTTTCTTACTCACAAAAGGCTGCTGGGTCACAAAAACAGAAGTGTCAGTTATTTTTTCAAAGATAAACACACAAAACTCTGGGATTGGCACACACAGCAATGGCTGTTTGCATTTTTTCAGCTCTGGGAAAGAAATACCTGACTTTGTACATCATGACAGTAAAAAAATGGCATCGTCACCTCTCCCCATGAAGTTCTCAACACACACAACTGGAAGCCACCAGGATGGTGAGGTTTCACAAAGCAGGAGAGTGAATACAGTTTCCTCCTGCTGCCAAAGAGAGTAATTTCACCCCTGCCCCATGCCCCACTTGTGCCCTCACCTCTCAATGGTGCACATACCTCACCCTTACAGGTGCTCATCTAATCCCAGTTAAACTGACTTCAATGCTTATGCAGCTAGAAATCTCACCCAGGGATCCACCAAGCACCAGGGGTGGCAGAATGAGCAGGTAGCCCAGAGCAGGTGGAAGAGAAGAGCACAGCTCCCACACAGCAGCAGGATGCCAGCTAGACACATTCAGCTGTCCCACTGCACTTTCACAGCAGCATTTCATTTCCTAGAGGGGAAAAGACCTTTAAGGTCATCTAGTTTAATCAGTAACCTCACACTGGTAAGTCCTGGACTAAACCATGTCCCTCAGCACTGCTTCTCCATGACTCACAAATACCTCCAGGGATGGGGACTCAGCTACTGCCCTGGGTGAGTTGCTCCAGTGCCTCATAACCTGCTCAGAAAGACATTCTTCCCCTGGGTGAGCTGTTCCAGTGCCTGATAACCTGCTCAGTAAAGAGATTCTTCCCCATCTCCAATCCAAACTTCCCTTGCTGCAAGTTCAGGCCATTTCCTCATGGTTTTTTTGTCACTTGTTACCCACCTCTCCCCAACACCCTTTCAGGGAGCTGTAGGGTGCCAGAAGGTGTCCCCTGAGCCTCCTTTCCTCCAGGTTAAGCCACCCCAGCTCTCTCAGCCACTTTTCCATCAGTTTTGTTGCCCTTCTTTGGACACCCTTTAGTGCCTCAGTGTCCTTCTTGTGGTGGGGGGCCCAAAACTGAACACCCCACTCCAGATGCCTGAGTACTGTACACACCAGGGCTGAGTACAGAGGCAGAACCACTTCCCTGGTCCTCCTGACCACACTGTTCCTGATCCAGGCCAGGGTGCCACTGGCCTTCTTGGCCACATGGACTCACTGCTGGTCCCTGCTTAGCAGGATCTCAATCAACATCCATAGGTGCAGCTTTCCATCCACTCCACCCCAGACCTGCAGCACTGCTGGGGGTTGTTGTAGCCAGAGTGCAGAGCCTCCCTACCCTCAAACACAGCAACACTTCACCCAGCTTGGTGTCTTCTGCAAAGTCACTGAGGGTGCCCTTGATCCCCTCACCTAGGTCACTGATAAAGGTATGAAACAGAGCTGACTCCATCACTGAGCCCTGGAGGACACCAGTCCTGACCAGCCACCAACTGGATTTAACCCCATTCCCCAGCACTCTGGGCTCAGCCATCCACACAGGTTTTCATCCAGACAAGTGTATGCCCATCCAAGCCATGAGCAGTGAGTCTCTCCAGCAGAATGCTGTCAGACATGGTGGCAAAGGCTTGACTGAAGTCCAGACAACAGTCACAGCCTCTCCCTCACCCACTGAGAGGGTGACCATGTTATAGATAGTCAAGCAGGGCCTGCCCTTCATAAACCCCTGCTGAGCCCACTCCTCCCACTGAGCTCAGCAGCAAGCAGTTAAAGACTGATAAATATAAATTATATATACATATAATATATAATATAATATAAACATATTTTTCTCACATTTACCCCTATAGCTCGTTCTGATTCAGTCAGACAATCAACTTTTTAGTCCTGATTACACCAGTATAAACCAGCAGAAACTACTGTGTACTTACCCAGACCAGATATGTTTATGGCTTTGACTGACTTCTTCATTTTATAGAGAACAGTTCGGTCAACATCCAGAGCCTGGAACAACAGAGAAAAATCAGATGTGAGACACTGCTAAACCCCTGCCCAGGAAACCTGGAATGATAACACTATTGTGTGAGTAAACTGTATTTCATCTTTACTTGCCAGCTGCTCCCATCCCCATCCACACAAACTATTCTGTCCTTTACCACAAAAATACATCACCTCTGTGTTGCTGGTGAGCAGCAGCATGCATATCCAGCACCATCTAAAAGTGAAACTATTTACACAGTATCTCCTTACCACATTAAACTATTAAGGAATTTTAAAGCAGATTCAGCTCAGAGGTTCTGCTGAAGCAACAAGCAGGATCACTTACACAGGAAAACATTAACAAGTTGATTTCCTTTTCAGCTTTTAGTTGCACTCCCAACACGAGCCTTCTCACTGCTATACTGAACAAAATAACTGTATCTCTCAAGTACCTTTCACACATTTTGTTCACCAAGACAACATAAAATTCAAGTTTAAATCCTGTTCAGAACACTCAAGCACCTATAACCAATTTGTTTCAAAGAAAGAAATGGAAGCAGGCAACCATTTTGCTCATTGAAGTGAAATATGGGCAGACTCCAAAAGGTGCAGTTGTTTTGGAATGGGGAAGCAGAATGATTTACACACATGATTTACAGAAACAAATAAACAAAAAGAAAACACCACCAAAAGAACCCAAACAAACAACCAGCACCACCTACGAAACACCAACCAAAACAACCACTGCAAAACACCAAACACCCACAAAAAAACCTTTGTGAAGCTGCAAGAAAATTCAATTATGAGTTCCAGAGATGGTGATGTCTTTAGACCCCACTGAGGAACAATACCCACCACTGTAAATGAGGTTAAACCAAGAGCTGTTTAGCATGACACATGCTAAAAGAGCAAACAAAAAGCACCAACATGCAAAAGATTTCAGTGCATTGCAGCAGCTATACATCTGACCTACATTGTTCATGGTTTGTGAAAGGGCAGCCATGTGGAAGAGCCATCCCTAGGACCCTACCCAAATAGTTTCACATACTGAATGCCAAAAATAAACACCAGCCCTCATATTTATTATGGCAGTATTCTTAGCTGCAACCATTCAGACCACAAAGAGCTGAGCAACAGCTCTGTAGCATAAGAAAGTCCATAAAAGCCACACACAGCTCTGTTCTCAGTAATGTGAGCTGCAGCCACTGGAACAAACCTGCACACAGGGTGATCTCCAAGGTGACACCAGTCACCTGTCAGGGTGAGAGCAAACCAGGCTCATTCTCTCACTGTATATTCAGTGACTTCTAAAAATAGCCCCAGAAAAGCAGCACCTGATGAGCTGAGTGCTGAGGAATGATCGTTTCATCAGGGACTGCATCGGGACAATTACCTTCTTGGAGACAAAGTGAAAGGAGTATCTCCAACTTCCAGCTCACAGGTAACAGTGCAAAGAGAAGGCTGACAGTCAGAGGCTTGACAGCTACAGATTTGGTACCCAGCTAAACCACAGAGCTGCTGATAAATCAGTTCATCTTGGCATCTTCCTTTGGGGACAGGGAGAACAACAAAAGGAAACAGCAGTGGCTGGAAGGACAAACACTGGATGAATTACAAACCACCTGTACTGCAGTGATCAAAGAGACAGACATCAAAAAAAGAGCAGGAGAAGCAACTTGGTCAGTCAGGAAAAGTAAAGAGCAGTGATGACATAAAGAGCACAGAACAGCAAAGCCAGGGTCAGTTCTCATGCCTTCACTGGACTGGCCACTTAAAGCCACACTGGCAAGTGTGGATCCTGGTAACCAGCAGCTCAACTGCTTGGCTTCCCTGCTGTATCTTCACAGCCCATCTGACACTAGCTGTAACTCATCCTCTCTGACTCCAAAGATCAGTGATACCCACACACATTCTATCTCAGTGTTATTTTTCCTATGAGAAATAATCTACACTGCTATTCCATCCACTTCTCTGTTCCAGGAGGTGGTGAAACACCTCCTAAATTGTCAGCCTCCTCCAAATCCTCTTTCTGTTCCCCTGCTGTTAGGTCATTTTCTTGGTTTCTTTTCTAAATTCTCTCAGGTTTCACTCCACTGATCACCTGATACACTGCTGGACTGATACACAGGGTTGAAAAAACTCTCAATCTGGGGCAAGGCATTCTTCCTTCTGAAGGTACTCTAGAAGAAAAACAGCTTTTCAAACTTTAAATTTGAGTAATCACTTTGACTATGCATGTGAAGAAATGTTCCAGAACATTATATTCTACAGTAAATTTGCATAAGCAAGCTTCTTGGGTGTGAGCCCTACCTACTTAAGAGACTGGCAGTGCAGGGGTGGCCATGAAACCCAAAGGATGGGGTTTGTGGCAGAATGGTCTCTGCAAAGTCCCAGTGCTTTCTTCCCACAGCAGCATGGTTTCTCCAGCATCTGGGTTTGTGGTTCCTGTGGCCTAGTGCCAGGGCAATGTGTCTGGCAGAACACACCTGGTAAACACTGCAGCTCTCAGCTCCTGTGCATACAGCTAAGGGTATGCGTGGGGGAAAGAGGCAATGCCACTGCTTTGGGAAATTCATCCTTGTAAGTAAAAGGTTATTCTGCTGCAGAAGTCAGAGTGAAAAATGTGACACTGCTCCATGCTGTATAGAACAACACACTTGAGCATGAGGGCTCTGTACAAGTGTTTTTTGTTAAAACAAAGAACTAATGCCTGCAATTCAGAATTCTCTAACAATCCACCTCTCCCAGTGAACAGAAATCCCAAATCAGAGGTTCACAGCCCACAGTGTTACCTGCTTGAAACAAGTCACTACATGAAGCTGTGGCACTCTGCACAAAAAGAGCTGTGTCTGTATGAATCACTCCATCCCCACATGCTTCTCTCTCTACATCAAGTCATATATTGTCATTCACTGTAGGTGCCCCACTGGAGAAACCTCAAAACACACAGTCTTCAACAGGATGACCTTAAATTCTGCTGGAATTACAACAGCTTTAGGTATAACTACAACTGACAGGTCAAGCACTCCTGTCACTAAGGCCAGCTTCCCAGAAGCCTGAGAGAAACAAGTCACAATTATTAGTGTACAAAGCAGTAGAAATAAACCACCCATTTACATCATATTTGAGGGAAGAAAGAAAGCTTCCCCTCCAGGGTGACCTTTGCCAAAATAATCAGGCAGTTCACACACACAGAAAATATCTGTACAGTGGAGTGAGCAGCACTTGTCTGTAGGACAGAGCACCACGAGGGTAAATTCCTACAAAGCTGCTAGCCAAGAGAGCAAACACACTGCACAGCTTCTGCACAGAGAACTGACACAGTGTGGGACACAGAACCAGACCCAGGCCTCTCTGCACTCTGCCTGTGTTCTTAGAAACAGGAAACAGCTCCTGGAAGTAGGAAATAGCTGCTGCATCAAATGTCTGCAACTGAGACAGATGCCTGAGCCCCTGGGTGAGGGAGCACCACCCCATGGCACCTGGGAGCCAGGGAGGGCAGTGGATGACACTGAGCAGAGTCTGGCTCCATCCTCCCTACACTGCCCTCAACATATTGACAGACACTGCTGAGCTCCCCCCTCAGCCTCCTCCCTCCCAAGCACAGCAGACTGCCTGAAAACCCTGACACAAAAAGCTTGTCAGCCACAGCCAGAGCAGCTAAGCAACTGAAGATCATGAACTAAGCAAAAGAATGAATGAAACCCAACAAAAAGATAGCTCACAAAAGATGTACTACTTCATTTCCCCTCTCTTCAGTGCAGCTAGCATCTAGTCTACGTGGAGCTCCAAGTGTAGGAGGGCTCTGCTGGTATTTTGTCTGGTGTTGTGCAACACACACCTACGGTTCTGGAAAACAAACAAATTATTAAGAACATGTGCTTTGTGAGACTATGCTGCATGTTCTGCATGTGAGGATAGAGCAGGGGCTCTGGGTTTGCATGTGCTAAGGAAATTTCCACTCTAATTGCTGTAGCTGAACTGTAATCCTGTTTGATTGAAGGGGCTTAAAATGGTTAGTAAATGCATTTGTTTCTGAATTGACTTCCCTAGAATACAGTTGAAGTTTCCTTGAAATTGCATATCCTAGAGAAATCTTCCCCTAATGAAGAAGAGAAAGCATTAAACAGGAGAGAATAATCTGTATGAATGTTCACATGGCCTCACTACCTCCTCCCCTTCCCACAGGCTTCCAAACGGGGAACAAAGCTTTCAGGAACCTAAAAGTAATTTGTTCAGCTCTAATCACTTCAGCTGTTTTGATCTAGCTGCACATACTTAGCATAATGCCTAGACAGAATTATAGATTTCAGACTAGCAGCACATTGATAATCTGATCTCTCATCAGGGATGGCTGAGGGGTCCACAAGCAGCAGATGGTTCTCTACAGCACACTGATCCAGGACAATGAGGAGCAGCCTCAGCCTTCCCTGTCAGCTCTCTTCTGGGCTTAACAACTCAGATGCTAGAATCCACACCACAGCCTCTCTCACATTAACTTTCACAGTCACCCTTACAGAATATATTCCACTGGAACACACTTCCCTGCACAACGTCAGTTCCACAGTAAATATTTTTCACATATAGAAATATACACATTCTTCAAATTGTGTCCAACACCTACTCACTTGGAAACAAAGGCTGGTACTGCAGCTGCAGAGCTGAATCACTCTACCCAGCTCATTTCCTGCAGCAGCACTGCTCACCAAGAAAAAAACCCAAAATATTCAGTTGCAGCCCTGCATCTGAATAAATTCTCCCCCACAGAGTCAATTATTTTCTCTCCAAATAAAATCCATATATACACCATCTACTAAAGGCTGCATAATACATAGTGCCATGCCCTGTTTTCTGGATATAGAATATATTGATATGGATTTAGAACATGCAGAACTATTTTTTCCACCCTCCCAAGCTACAGGGTAGGATGTAGCTATATCACCACTGTCCACTTTCCTCCATCACCATCCACACGGGTCCTCCCTCCCCATGCTGTGCCTGGTGTTTGCATCCCACTTCCTGCACACTCTGCTGTGCTGCCCCTTCCTCTGCAGTTCCTGTCCTCCTGATTGCTCTCAACTTCCTCAGCCTCTGAGCATTTCCTTGCACACACATCCCTGCTAATGCTCTGCCTGTGAGCCCCACTCCTCGTGCACCACCACAGTGCCTCTGCCTCTGGGTGACCATCTCCTGACTCCCAGCTCGTGTTTAATTCACATTTTCTTCACTATTATCTGATCCTCATATTACTTCTTACACACTTCAGCACTTACTTTTTCTCGTGTACCCATCTTCTGGTGTTTCCTAGACAAATCAGCTTCTCCACTTAACCCCTACACTGATGGAAGCATATTTCACGAAGTCTGGATTCAGACCAAACAAAAGAAACTGGTGGTCATCTTAGTCACAGAAAATCTCCTATCTAAAACAAAAACAATTCCATCTTGTGTACCCACCAAGAGAATTTTGCCTAAAGCAAAGCTTGAGCTTGGTGCTAACAAACCTAAGACTGTGCAAAGTCACCATCCCAGCCTTCAGAGGATTTGTTTGGCAGTTACCATCCTAGGTCTTTCAGAAACCTGGAACAGAAGTCAACAACCCAGAGTGCTCTAAGCTCCCAGTTCTGTGTTACTGCTGAACCTGCAGCTCTGTTCCTGCAGAGCACTCATTTTAGATTTGGCAATACCTACACTAATATGTCTACATTCCAACAGCTGACACTTATCCCACCAACTCTTCTGAGGCATTCACTTAGCAGAATGGCAAGGGGGTGGGCTGGAAGATACCCCCAGAGCTGGAGAAGCTGCACTAAGATTTAATCCAGACAACATCTCTTCTTCACTCTCCAGCAACTCCATGATGAGGAAAATGTTTCCCTGGAGTCAGTGAGGAGTGGGGCAGGTGAAGCCTCTGCCCACCAGCTGCTCCATGAGGACACCCCAGCTCAGTGCAAGGCCCAGAGGAGCACCAGCCAGGACTCTGGTACCATGGACAGGGCTGGGCCAAGGCTGCTGTGGGGGGCACAGCCAGGGGGCTGGGCAAAGCACCAGGAGCCTCTGTACCAAAGGGGTTGAGAAATGAGCAGAGATGAGGAGACTGAAAACATCAGAAACCCTAAACAGACCTATCCTATCCTACACAGACCTATCCTAAACAGGGCTAGGCCCAACTCTTCTGGAGCCTGAGGTGCAAAGCTCGTTTGTTTTGTAAGAAAGGGAGCAGACAGATCATGTGTTGTTAAGAGTGAGGCTCAGAATCTGGGGTGCAAGAATTCAGACAGGCAACAGCTGTATGCAACACTCACACACATACAGACACACACAGGGAAGGTGCAAATTAGATAAAAAAACCCAAACAGAATTTCTGAATTGAACTCAAATGTTTAAGAGCCACTGCTCTGATGCATATGAACAAAAAGCAGCTTTTTCAGGATGTTTCAGCAGGTAAGGTACACAGCCATCTACTAACACAGCTCTCAACTGTATTTACTGGCTGCACATTGGCTCTGCTTTAAAGATTTAAGGTTTAAATTCTGTATTTTAGCTCCAGCTGAAGACCTACAGTTTAGATCCTGTGTTTCTGCAACTTCCATCCTCTATATTCCTCTCAAAAAGGAAAGAATTCCCACACTCCTTTTGAAATCATCATGCCATTTGTGTCATAATGGCTTTTCCAGAAACCTCTCTGGATGCTGATGACAGAGAATCCTGACCCCAGAAAGGAAGCAGAAGTGGAACACACACACCAGAAAAAAAGCTTTAACAGCATGCTTTTATGGAACTGTATTTAGTAATGAGGGGAGAAAAATGTGCAAATGTGTTCTACCAAAGCACTTTATAGTGGGCACAAGGATCTATTTTATTAAAAGGAATATACAAATAGCACTAAATAGTAATATACTAGCAACACTGAATCTCCCCAAACACACTACAATGCATGACCTTTCTTACTGCTTCAAATGACAGAAAAAACCCTCCTTCAGTCCCAGGCATCTAGTATAGGAAGACAGGACTCCCATCCAGGAGATATAACAAGCAAAAAACCCACATTCTGGGGAAAATATGACCTTTGCAAGCACACCTGTGTATGCATCCAGCCTCTCACCTGACCCCTCTCCAAGCTGCCACTATCTCCTGCCCACCTGAGCTCTGCAGAACCAAAATGGAGCAGAGGGAACTGCAGAATTCTAGTGTACAAGAGGCAATGAAATTCAGTAAGCACTGACCCCTCATGCCTCTCCAAGACAGCTGAAACCAGTGGGGTTGCTTTAGATGGCAAGAAATGGTTCCTATTTCTCACAGGAAAACTTGGGTTGTAAGTGAGAGCGAGGAAAGCAGGGATTTGATAGTGAAATGACATGCTGTGTTCCCAAGAGTGGAAATTACCCAGGGAAAAAACAACAAAACAAAACCACCCAGATGTTACAAAGTGGTGTTTTAAACTGCAAAATGACAGACACACTGAAGTGCACTAGCCATGCAACAGCACCTACAGAAAAACAAACAAGTAGAGAGATGAAATTACAACTGATGTCTTGAATTTTAGAGATGTTACCAAAACTTCCAGAGAGTGGCTTTTAGAGGGACTCCAGACAATCAAAACCTGGAGCACTGAGAGCATCACTGGCACCTCTGTCCTGCTTCTTTTGGTTGGATGGTCCACATCTTGCCCCCACACTCTTCTTGTGCCTGCTTCTTACAACACACATCCCAGTAGCAGGTGCTTCTGTGCTGGAGGGGGTGTTCCAGTAACCTATTCAACTTCTCTCCATGCTTCCATGCTCTCTCTTCACTGTGCATGCACTACAATTTCAGTAGGTAGGGTGAACTTTGTATCTCAAATGAGCTGACTGCTGTTGTTCTTTACACAGACACAGTCTGCACAACAGCCACCTGCCCTTCCTTCTTGGTCCACAGCACTGAACCAAAATAAACAGCTAGAAATGACATAAAAGGTAAGATCTCTATGGGCTTCAGTTCCAGTCTTTAGTGTAAATCTTAACACATGGCAGTACACTTGGATTGTAATCATTAAATCAGTTTATAAAATGATTTCTAAAAATCTTTAATGCTCACAGCTATTAGGACCACTTAGCAGGCTCCACTACAGTTTAGGGACCATTTTATTTAACTTAGAGCATGTAAATGACAAAAATGTATATTTTAAGTAATAGCAGTATTAAAATCAGATTTTTAAGCATTTATAGCTTAAGAGTGACCACACATTTTCACATGCTGGACATTTAATAGAAAGAGTCAACTAAGAAGACTGCATTGGTCAGACTAGGTTACTGATTTCAAGCCACCCCTCCCCCAGCCATGTGACTGTGCTCTGCACTCTAGCAATTAAAATGTGTTTAATCTTAGGCACTATCACAGAGACAGAGATCAAACAGTAACCTGTAAGGGCCTGTGACATACCGCTCAGTTGTAATCTGTGTTGCAGCAGAAAATGATTCCCAAGGTTTTGCTAAACACCCCCCTTACCTGAGAACAATGCAGAAATTACAAGATTGCTTTTTCTCTGAAATCACATTGTGTTCCACGAGCATGGCTTTCCTAGCCCCTTTCCCTCTAAAAGCAAAGGGTAANCACCTCCAAGTCCTTTTCTGCAGAGCTGCTTTCCAGCCCCTCATCCCCCAGCCTGGATGGATAGCGAGGGTTGTTCCTACCCAGGTGCAGGACTCTGCATTTAGTCTTGTTGAACCTCATGATGTTCCCCTGGGCCCAGCTCTCCAGCCTATCCAGGTCCCTCTGGATGCCATCCCATCCCTCCAGCCTTTCCACAGCACCACTCAGCTTGGTGTCAGCTGCCAACTTGCTGATGGTGCTCTCAGTCCCCCTGTCAATATCATTAATGAAGCTGTAAAACTTGAAGTATTTTCAAACTAAAAATCGATCATATTCTGCAACTGCCAGAGACAGCTAATCCAAAGTCAGAAAACATCAATTTAAGGCAATACCACCGTCCACAGAGACATAAATGTAAATTATACATTTAAGAGCTGTCCAACATATTATTGATTTCCTCCCTTAACAAGCCTCTTCCAACTCCGACACTGAGAGCAGGGCCCTCTAAACTTTTAAGACAGATACCTGCTAATTAACTAAGACAGAATTATAAAGCTGTATGGTCAGCAGTGTTAATAAGTGAAAAAGACTGACTGGGATCAGGAAAACAGGTATCTGAATTTATATTGAGGAACAAGCCAAAGGAGCAAAGCTCTGGTGCTTCTGCACTGCCTCCAGGTTCTCTGCATTACCTGTACATTTTCACACACATTCTTTACCTAGTTCATAACAAGCTGATGAACTAATTCTTGCCTAGCTTTTAGGAGAAAGGTGCCAAGCACTGACACCTCTATTACACAATTTATAGCAAGCTTTTTATCACAGGATCACATTTAACCAGAAAAAACAGGACTGCCACACCAAAGGACTTGAGTATTTCCAAAGCAAATCAGTCCAAGCCTGAAAAAAAAGATTTCACGGTTCCGAAGCCATGAAAATTTGTTTGTTGCTCCTGAGAAATCACAAAAGGAAAACAAAACAAAGCCAAACAGGAGTCATTTCATACACACACATTAAGAGAGCAGCAAAAACAGGCAGCAACTGCTGGTATTTTGCCATAAGTGCTAGAGATCAATACTGTGAACAGCAACTACAGCCAGGGCAGTCTCTCATCCCCTTGCAAACTTCACTCACACCTGGAGGACACCATGAACATCCTGTAGCATCATCCTCATAAAAGATCATTTTTGCACCTAAACTAGCAGAAAGTGTCTAATAGCTGAGACATGCAGTGATATTTAACATTCTAATGGAGTTTCTTTTAAAAAAAATCAAACAGCAGTTGATCAGAGTTGACACACAAATGCCACACATGAAATTAGAAAAGAATCCACGCTAAAAAATGTTAAATATGTCATACTCTTAATGAAAAAAATGGTTTCGGGACACAACTTATTGATTTGAATCTTTAAAAAGACCTTAAGATACATATATGCTACAAATTTCATGCCCTCATACATAAACTTTATACCATCAGACATGAAAATGAAAAATAAAAGCTGTTTTGCTTGTGTTGGGCTTTTTTCTGATAAAGGATACTTTTTTTGGTAACTATACAGGTTTAGAAATTGAGGCTTAAGAGGGACCAATTTTTGTGAAACAGTATAAAAATCACTAAATCTAGCAAAAACTGCTTTTGACCTAACACAGTAACTTCAGTTTTATGTTAATTATTAAGCAGCTCTATCCCACAACTAAAATGATTCACTACTATGAATACTCTTTCAGAAATAGTTGTCTGATACTGTTGATCTCTCAGGTTAATAAGGTATAATTAAATTCAGGCATTTTAAGTGTGAGCTTGCAGGGAAGAAAATTACCTCAGGAACAAAACAGCAATTCCTTCCGTGCAGATTATTCTGAATTCAACTCCTTGCTTTAGTGGTTTTGGGAACTGGCAAAACAGGAAAATCTTGAAAAGGGTGTTTAAACACCTAACCTGTTTTGTTTGGTTTGGAGTTTTTTTTCCCCCCACTTAAGACATGTTAATAATCCATTGCTGGTGGCAGTTCTTTTGTAAGAGGGGATGTCAACTCCTGACAAGATGCTTTTTGCTGAAGAGGCTCTTTTGAACACGCTTAGTGTGAAACACATGAACAAAACACACTGTGGAGCTGATGTAACAGGTAGATGGAGCAAATTAATCTGCCTTTCAAGCAAGATTCACACACACACACACACACACACACACACACACGATACTTCAGGGAAGCTGCTAGAGGAATGAAGACACACAGACGCTTCTCATTTCACTGTATGACTGGGATGTGGAATGTACTCTCGCTGTGTTCAGACCTGTCGCAGATTTCCCTCTGATTTGAAGCAGGAGGGAAAAGTCTCTCTCACTCCCTCACTCTCCCCAGCGCAGGCAGGGAGAGCTCTCGCCCTCACATTCGACGGCATGTTTCGAGTATCTCTACAGAAAGAGAAGCCAGCAGCTCTCTCGGCGAGACAAAAGCGGCTCACACGAAGCATCCGCAGCCCAGGCTGCCCATGAGGAGGCAAACGGAGGGGCCCGGGCTCGGCGCACCGCGGGAGGCTGAGCCGGCTGCCCGCCTCGCAGAAGCGGCTCCTGAGGGCAGGTCCCTTAAAACGCACCGCTGAGGCGGGGAGGGTGTCCCAACTCCCGTGTGCGGGCACAGGGAGGATGATGAAATGCCACCTGTGCCGGGAGGCGGACACGCAAACACACCCGCCAGCGAAGACCCTCCAACGCCCCCCGCCAGGCCCCGAGCCCCGCCAGGGCGGCCGGTGGGGCGGGGAGGGGAGAGGCGGCGAGGCCCAGGCGGTTCAGGTGTCGCTGGGAAAGAAGGGGCGGAGGAGGGAGGCTGGAGACTCCAAGTTGCTCCCGAGGTAGGTGGTGGAGACACACACACACACCAGCGGGGGGAACCGGCCGGCTTGGGGCTCCTCGAGCCTCAGGAGAGACATGAGGGCGAGGGCTGCGCAGGCTGGGAGCGGCGGAGATGGGGGGACACCGGCGACCCTGCCTCGCCGAGCGCTGAAGGGCGAGCTGGGAGCGGCGAGGCGGCAGCAGCACCAGCCCCGGGGGCAGCGGCGCCTCGGCCCTTCCCCCTCTCCCTTTCTTTCCCCTCTCCAGCAGGGCGAGCCCCATTTCCTCTCCGCGGCAGCCGAGGGCGCTCCTCGGGGCTGGGCGGCGAGAGGGAGCGGCTGGAGCCAGCGCCGGGAGCGCCTTGTTCTCGGCTGCAGCCAGGCCGGAGGGGGCTGCGCACTCCGCTCCCCGCAACAACGCGCCTCCCCGCCCGGGGCTCACCTCCCTCCCTCCCCGGGGCTCGCCTCCTTCCCCGCCCGGGGTCCACCTCTCTCCTTCCCCGGGGCTCACCTCCCTCCCTCCCTCCCTCCCCGGGGCTCACCTCCCTCCCTCCCCGGGGCTCGCCTGCCCCCCCGGGGCTCACCTCCTCGATGGCCGCCACGGTGTTCCTGCACTGGGCCATGCGGGTGGTGAAGTTGGAGGCGGTAGGTGACTTGTAATCCTCATTGGTCTCGGACACGAATTCCGACACGGAGATCTGGTCCGGCATGGCGGGGCGGGGATGAGAGAGGGGAGGGGAGGGGGAAACAGGCGGCTCCGGGGGGAGGGGAGGGCCCAGGGGGGGGCTCCCCCCTTACATCGCTCGGCAGCCGGCGGCGGCAGCGGCCTCGATCGCAGCCCCGCCGTCTGGAGCGGTGCCGTTCCTCCGCCGCCACACAAGGAAATTCCCCGCACCCACGACTCCTCCTCCTCCCCGCGCCGTCACGCAACACCGGGGGCCGGGCACACACCCAGCGGCGAGCGAGGGGGAGGCGACGGGAGCTGCCTCCGCACCCCGCCCTCCCGCTCGCTTTCTCCCTCACGCACACAACAGGGCGGAGACGGAGCGGGGCGCGGCCGCATGAACCCCCCCCTCCCCGCACCTTTAGTCCCCGCACGCCCGCCGGAGACCTGCCGCGCCGCACTGCCACCCCCAGCCCGCCCTGAGAAGATGGCGGCCCCTTCCCGCAGCCCCTTCCCGCAGCCCCTTCCCGCCCCCCGCAGCCCCCCGCAGCCCCTTCCCGCCTCCCGCAGCCACTTCCCGCAGCCCCGCCGCGGGGCCAGGAGCGAACAGGGGTGGAGAGAGCAGCGCGGTTCTGGTGGCGGGCAGTGGCCGGGTGATCCCGGTGACGGCCAGGACAAATCCAGCCGTGTGATGCAGAGGGTGTTTAACAACAAACTCGCAAGGGCAGGGGAAGGTGAGGCGTGGTGCGGTGCCTCCCTCATGCAAGGCGGGACGGGTGGAAGCCCGCAGGACAGGTCTCTGCGCTGTCCCCTCCGTGGCTACCCAGAGGTGCAGGGTCAGCCCGTTCTCTGACAGTTCATCACCTGTATTTCCACACTTTAATCCAGTTTATGGCTTCACTGTCTAGTTTAGAGGGAACTGAAGTGGAGAAATGCTGTTCATCCCAAGAGGGGTCCATGCAAAACACTTCTAGGCAAAGTAACGTTTATATCTCGATTCTTAGAAAGTTTTTTTTTTTGCCTGTACTGGAAGAGGAAGTGTTGGTATGAGAGGAGGAGACACTTCATGAGAAAGCCACAAGGATTAGTGGAGGCAGAGAGGGCAAAACTGCCCCAGCAGCAGGGCAAAGGGTGGGGGTCACTGGGCAGCACGGCTCTTGCTAGCACAAGGAATATGAGGATGCCACAGAATCACAGAGTGTCAGGGGTTGGAAGGGAGCTAGAAGATCATCTAGTCCAACCCCCCTGCCAGAGCAGGGGCACCTAGACCAAGTCACCCAGGAACAGATCCAGGTGGGTGTCACGATGTGACCCTAGGCAGTGGTTGTTCTTTGTCCCAAAGCCCCTAGGACCTCCAGCCTGTTAGTGCAGAAAGCTTTGGAAGTCTCTATTTTGGCCCAGAAACTCTCTTGTGGCTCTTTCGCTCCCCACTGGTGCTACAGTTATTAGCTTTCTATAAGTGATTCTTTATGAGGATGATTTAAAACTCTCCAGGGGGTTCAGATGAGTAAGCAGGTACTCTTTTGCTGCAGTGTGTGGAATGTCCAGTTAAATAACTGCAGGCCTACTTGCATTTACTGCCCTTTGCAATCCCTGCTAGTGGTAGGAGAAGTTCTGTAGCAAAAATGACCAAGCTTGTCAACTGACTTGTCAACTTATTTTGCTGGTTGTAGCAAAGTGGATGAATGAGCAGTGACTGTCTGCATGTCCTTTGCCTTTTAACTCTTACTAGTTAAAGGGCATCTAGTGCAGCCCCCTGCAGGGAGCAGGGACACCCTCAACTAGCCCAGGCTGCTCAGAGCCTTGGCCAACCTCCCCTGCAATAGCTCCAGGGATGGGGCCTCAACCACCTCCCTGGGGAGCCTGTGCCACTGAGCCACCACCCTCAAGGTCAAGAGCTTCTTCCTGAGATCCAGTCTAAATCTCCTCTCATTTAAACCCATCCTTGTGCATGATCATGACATAATTTCTCAGTTTTGTTTCTGGATAAACCAAGCTGATCAACTCCCCTCTTGTCAAGAAGGCAGAGCTCTTTTGAATTGCTTTCCATTGGCCACAGACCAAGACTGAGAACACAGATGGTGACTGTGGGTCAACTGACATGTGGCAACTTGTTACTCTGCAGTCACACTTCTATTAGTGTCTACAAGTCCTGCGTCTCTCACTGAAAGGATCTTTTCTCAGCTTTTCCATCATTTTTATAGTCCCAACACCTCAAAACTCAAATTTATGTAGTACCTATAAGTAAAGCACTTGTGTCATAAGCCTTGTTACTGGATCCTGTTGTTTCATCCCAAGTCTTATGACACTTTCCTTCAAATATTCTAAAATATTTTAAAATATATTCAAAATCCCTGTGAGGTTAAATCTGGAATTAATGTCATATTTTCACTTGTGTGCTCGTGTGTTCTCGTGAACTGGCCACAAGCAGAAGCCCTGATTGTTCAAGAGCCTGATCACTGCCTGTCTCAGCTGCTCCTGCCTGGGGAAAGGGACCTGAGGCAGCACCTCAGCACAGCCAGGCTGCTGTAGAGCATCTGCTCAGTGGCTAGCAGCCTTGGGCCGAGTGCAGGTGTAGGACTCTGACCCTGTGTAGGGGTATTTCCCAGTTACAAAACTCCAGTTCAGTTGAGGGGGTGATTTTATGGAGTTGTCCAATAGGAAGCACTTCCAGCCTGGTGGGCTGTCTATTTAGGATTGTGAGTATGTCTGTCTAAGTTGCCAGTAATAGTCAGTCAACATTTAGAGGGTTTGGAAATTTTTCTTTTACATCATTGAGTTTATGTTGAGATGCAGAAATCAACAATTCAAATCTACAGCTCAGTGAGTTATCTGCCTTCTAGACTTCAAACATTGTCCCTCTCTTTCAGGTAATGTTGAAATCATTGATGCAACTGAACAGAAACAGGAGCCAAGACTGAGAATAGTCCCTCTGAAAAACAGAGCACAGTGTATCTGCCTTTGGAGGACCAGCTTTTCACACCTGCAGGGGTAAGTTAGAGGGGCAACAAACCCAGCATGGGTCCTGCAGGGCAACCAGCCACATCAGCTCAGTTGTTTGAACACTCCCTGGCAAAGGATTTGAATTTCTGAAGTCTTCCAGAAGATGTGTAAGCACACTTTGGGAGTTAGGACAGTGTAGTAATGTACACCAACAGACACTAGTAAATGTAGCCTGTGTTTTTAAAGCTCTTAAGGGAGCAGTGAGTTTGAGAATGACTACAACAATGTTGTAACCATTGGGCTTTTCAAACAGACATGTCTTCTGCACTGGTTCTGTGAGCCTAACCTCCCTTTCTTGGTATTAACTCCCAAAAGTGAAACATTCTAAGTCCAATTTAAAAACAAAACAATCTAAGAAGACATTTTAAATTTATTTTCAGAAAAAAAATGAAACAAAAAGTACTTTGGTTTCTGCAATCCCTGTTATGTAGTTTAGTTTAATTGCTGATACGCTTACCCATCTTTTATGTCTGATACCCAAAAAGGGGCAAGACACAAAGATTCATTCTTCATCCTTTCCCTCTTAGAATCATGTTTAGGAGACTGGTTTTCAAAGTGGATCTCTCCCAAACTTTCAGGCTCATCCTAAATATGTGAATTAATGCTACAGCTAGCACCTCTCTTTGCTAAATCTACACTCACCCTGCTTGCTGTGGGTTTGAATTTGGCATTTTGTGGATTTTAAGCACACCATTGTATTTCCTGTGTTGTCATCTAAATAATTATGCAGTCAGCTCTCGTTGCACTACAGCCTTAACTTGGCTTGCATCATTCTTACTGATGCACAGCCTATCAGTCAGTCATTACCCTCCATCACCAGTAGCTCTCCATCTCAAAATGCAATCCTGAGTGTGGAATTGCTGTCAGGCATTTCTAGAATTCATGGGAGGGTCTGGCAGAATTCCTGCCATTGCAAGACCATGGATGCAGGGACTGCACTTGGATAATGCTGTTCAGTGCTAAGTTAGACTTGAGGTGAAAATAGAATTTCTTAGAGTACAATAGTAATGTTTTGAAGCCTGTAATAAAGTGATGTGGGGAATGGTAAAGGGCTGAAAAGCAAAGATAAGGATTTCACTGATCTCTGAGACTGTCTCAGGAAGAGCAGAGACACTTGGACAGGAGAAAGATGCTCATGTCAGAAATTAATACATTAGATAGGACCTGAAGGCTTGTAGACTTCAGAGGGAAAACAGAATGAACTAAAACTAAATAAATACAGCAAGATGCATATTAATTTTCCAGTCTCCCTTATTACTTATTAAACACAGTTTAATGAAACAAAATAATTTCATTAAAGAGGGAGGATTGGGATAACTAACTAGCTTTAAGTCTTTGAAGATAACATTTCTAATGGTAATAATAAATCCACTACAGGCAAAACATTCTAGCTTTGAACTTTATCAGTGAAATCATTATTTCGCTACTAAAGAGCAGGCAAAAAAAATCAAATGTTTATTTATGAGGCATTTACTGTGGACAGGAATTCAATCATAAGTATAAATATTTTGTAAATAATACAAAATAATTAGTGATTAATTGAAATAACAGGAAAGAAACAAGAAGAAAACCACAATTTGAGTGAAGCACTGAATGATATACACTGTTAATGTTTGCCAAGTAGCAGGCAATCCCAATCAGGCTTAGGAGGTCTTCAACATGTACAAAACAAGCAGAGTGTTGGAACAAAGACCCTTTTTCATGGGTGTTATCAGCAGCTGATCCCTGCTGAGCTCTGTGGGATCAGTGGCAGACAGTGACTCCAGCAGAAATGTACAGACTTGTGGATGCCACAGAGCTCAGGCCTTTGACATCACTGTGTGTGTGAGCCTTAGTGTCTGCCAGGATGGCTTTGGGGTCACTAGCTGATGACCTAAAGGTAGTGAAAGGTGGTACTGAGCACACAGCTGGCAGTAGATAAAAAACACAATGGGATAGGGAGAAAAAGGGAAATTATCATGATGTGTTTAAAAATACAAAAACAAACCAACCAAACCCCAAAACCAAAAACCCATTAGATTGCTGTATAAAAAAAAAATGCTTTAAATAGTCCATCAAGAAAACACCAACACTTTGAACCCAAGTAGATGTAGTACCCTGTGAACTTTTCATGCCTTGGCACAAGAAGCTGTGAGCATATTATCAATGTCATTAACAAATGACATGCCAGTGTGTTGCTTGGTGTGTAGCAGCCAGTCAGTTTAAGTCTGATTAAAAATATTAATTCTTAAAGGCTTTAATTTCTGTTGACATTCGCACTTAGGGTATCATATGAAGGAAATAAATGCTAACAAGTGACTAGCCACTGAGAATTCAGATGCAGCAGGGCTAGTGTGAGGAGCCTGAGGCAGCCCCCAGGTGGTGACCACAGAGGAGACCTGGGCTGTCCCTGCAGGTGGGGGTGACACGAGTGTGACCATTTGCCCCAGATCTGCCCTGTGCACAAACAGTGTGTCAGGGAAAGAGCCTGAGCTGATGCAATCCACTCCCTCCTGGGGCTGCCCAGGAGATTCAGGCTCTCTGAGCTCAGCTTATTAATTGACTGTTAGCTTTTCCTAGCCTAAATGAGAAACATCTGAACAGTATTTTTATTAAACTCACATATTCAAATATCTTGCTTTGTTGTCCTCATGACCAGCCTCAGCCATCTGAATTAAATTATCTTCATGAATTAAAAAAAAGCAAGACTTGGCCATTACTTCTGTGTGATTTGTTTAGATTTAAGGTAATGGAGTCTATAAATAATGTACCAGTGTGAAATTCATTTCACAAAAGCAGAGCCCCAGCAGTTCCCACAGTTGTGAGTTGTGTGGCTTCTGAGCACCTCTGAAATGGGGCTGCTCTGGTGCAAACTGCAAGCAGCCTGATTTGACACTGGTGTCTTTACAATCTGAGTGTGCTCTGTAAGAGAATAACCAATCCTGCAAAAGCTTCTCCTGCATTCCAGTGTATGCTTCAAAGCACATGTGCCATTTTGAAAGCAGCTCAGGCTTTTTCTGAAGCATTTCTTAAGTGTTGGAAAACTTGTTGGGTAAATAGTATTGTTTCATCTCTAACCACGGGGAGAAAAATAGTGGAGTAACTGGAAAGCAATTTATGGGAGTCATTCAAGAGACTGAGTACAACAATCCAGGGAAGTCACACGATTCCATTCACATATTTTCATTATCTTTACACTAAAAGACAACACAACTTTTTTTTTTTTCCCCAAAATTGCTGTCTTATTTTAACTCTCTTAAAAGAGCCACTGCAGTGCAGCTGGTTTGGGCTGAAGGTAATGAGGATTCAGTTTATGATGCCTGTTTTTTAGAGGATATTCTTTAATGCAGAAGGTCTGATTATTTGGTCAGAGTGCTCTGTGGTCCTCCTGGCTTGAGTAGCTCTGTACTGACTTTTCCACACGTACAACTGCAAAATCAGGATGGGGTAGGTACACTCTACCAATGAAAATTCCTCATTTTCTGAACTGAAGCAAAAAACCAGTCTAGATATTGTCAGCTCCTTTAAAAAAATTGAGATACTACTTTCCCAAAAGCATGAACATAGCTGAAAACAGCTTTCCAGCTTCCATAAATGTACTAAAAAATGGATAATGAAAATAAAAATACTTAATCCATATTTATCAAGCAGCTCTACAGAACAATGGAAACCCTGAAAGTGGAGTTAATGTTCCCATGAATAGATAATGACATTTAAAGTGCACGTATGTTAAATATGTATCACACTGCTGGATTCTATAAATGTGTAAGAGAGCTATTTATTATTTACACTGCTCCAGGACTGTGCTGGGCTGTTTTCAGTAGGAAGTGGGATGCTGTGTTTCCAGCCTCGGAGGGTAGGAAACTCCACTGGAAGCAGCTAGGTTGGATCCTGCCCTTTCAACTGGAGCCAGGCTGTGTTTGGTGTGGGAGATGAAGCAGAGGCATGGGTGCTGAGGTTTGTGACACTGCCTGGCTCAGGCTGTTCTCTCAGTCCTGCATGCATCCCATCAGAGCCCATCTCTGCTGATGCACTCTAGCACACTCCTGGCAACTCACCCCATGTCTTCAGCTTCTGTTTTACATGAAACCAATTATCTCTAATGCCTAAGTGGTATTGTCATGAGAGCCATTTTAGCATGGTCCAAGGTATTTATTTCCACAAGGTTCTCTATCTGCTCTTCAAGTTTATTATGCTTTCAGGGATATCCACAGAGTCACATTAACATTTTGTATCCCACGGCCAAATGCTCAAGCAAAAATTAATATGAGATAAATAATCAGCTGACAAAATTCAGTGCTCTCCACTTCTGTTTGCACAGAATGACCCCTTGCTGGTGCTTAACCCCTCCCTGTCCTCCTTGCAGGCTCCCTGTGACAGCCTGTGTGCATCATTTGCTATAATCCCCTGCTCTTCCCTGCTGCTGGGTGGTGAGAGCTCAGCTCTGCTGCAGGCTTCAGTCATTGGCTGCACAAGCCTGGGAATGAGGATGAAAGCAATGTTATTGGAGTGTGCAGAAGCAGTGTTCTATAATATCATGTATGTATATCAAAATACTATTATATAAAGAGTATTTTGATTCTGTGTAATATAAATAAGAAATTTCATGCAGGATTGTGTGTACTACGTAGCCAAACTGTTTGCTTTCATTTTCCTCATTTCTGGGAGTTACATTCTTAATTGCTAGCCTGAACTAACAACTCTGTGAGTGAAGCTTCCTCAGGCTGGTGAGGATGGTGATTTTCAGCTAAAACAGTAGTAAACACATCTTGTAATAAACATTATACTTTGGTAGATTTTAACAGAAAGGAAGTTATTTATTGGGTGTTGCTGGAGGGGCTAAAATGGTAAAAATAAACAGAACACAAAGACTAAGGGAAGTACAGTCTACAAAGCTAATTTCAGCATATTTGAAACCTCTGCAAAATTCAGATGAAAAATGAAAGGATTGCTTCATTACTTTCTTCTCCACTTGGCCCAAAGTTCTACACTATGGTAAAGAAATCAGGATTTATCACCCCATTCAGCAAGGGTGATCATGGTGTGTTTAGAGCATTATAGAATTCCTCATTTCAGATTGACTCTGAGCAGTTGCTAACACTTCAGTTGAAGAAAGCAGCTGAAATAACAGCAGGCTCCACCCCAAAGAAAGCAGATAGCAGCAAAGGAATTTGTTGGGTGCTGCTTTGTTCTTTTTTGCTTGTCTTGATATAGGGAGGCAGAAACATCACTCAGATAAATAAATATGGAATAGAGCACACCCACGGGAGTCTGGTACTGTGACCTGAGAAAAGCTGAGAAAGAAAAAGAGATTTTTAATCAGTTTTTGGATGGGAGGGATTTGGGGCTGAGAGCTGCAGAATCATGTACTATTTGATTTATCTTGTATTTAGAAAAAGAAGGCCTGTCTGTAAATACAGGAGAGTAATACACTAACTGCCCCAGCACCAGCTCCCCCCTCCACCCTACAACAACCCACCTAGAAGCCAGAAATCTGGCTAACCTTTGGACCAGCAGGCAAGAAGGGGGGTGTTTGGAAGCAGGGGATAGGAAATATGAACAGGCTGCAGATTCAACCTGCAGGTGCACTGCAGGAGCCTCCCAGGATTCATTTTACCACTGCACAATCTGGATTTTCAGCTATTCAGCACTGGAGCATAAGCAAAGGCAAAGCCCTAAACAACATTTCAGCTTGTCCTTGGAAGGCAACCCAGACTGCTGCTGGGGTTCTCCTCCTGCAGCACGGTGTGAGCACAGCCAGCAGGGATGCAGCAGGCAAGGGGAGCAGGAGCACAAGCACACCAGTGGAAGGACCAGGTAGATACCTGCTGAAGGACCAGCAAAATGACCAGTTCCAGAGTGGCATTTAAGTGAGGGACTGGTGAAGCAGTTGCTGTGCTATCTTCTGTGTCATTGTTATCATGACTTTGTACAGTCAGATCATGCAGGTAGTTCAGTAAAGTGGTTTTGATTGACACAGTAATTCCTGGAGCCTTTCTGATGCAATCTGAAGAGACAGGAGGTGATTTGAGGAGCATTTCTCTGGAGTGTGCTGGTTAGTGCAATACACTGAGGGACTTAAGAATTTAATGTGGTTTGGCAGTATTAAATCCACAGAATAGTGCCCAAAGAGGTGGCAGTGCATTCTGTTTATACAAATACAAGTTATAAATTACTTCTGATTTTGATATATAGATATTGTTGGGTTTTGTTTTGGGTTTTTTTGTTTGTTGGTTAGTGGTTTTTTTATTTCAGTAAAAATAATCAAAGCAAATGATAATGAAAATAATTTGGAAGCAATTGAATAATAATTTGGAAGCAATTGAATAATAATTTTGAAGGAATTGAATAATAATTTGAAGGCTGGAGAGGAATAGCATGGCTTGCAGAGTTGTCTGGGCCTCTGATTTCTGACCAAGAATCCTTTCAGTGCAATAAGAAGAGACTCTGATTACAGCAGTATTCTTAACTAAATCTCTATAATCCTCTTCCTCATCTAATGACTCTCCTTACTGCTTTGTCTTCTCTAGGATGCAGATGGAATGATGGGTATTCATTAGAAAATCATAAACATTTAGGCAGAGGTGGCACAGCACATCAATTCATCCCAAGCTTCTCCCACCATGTTCCTCAGGAGGCCTTGTCTGAGCAGCTCCTAAAGACTTAAAGTGAGTGTAATTGCTGCAAGCAGATGGTTCCTGTGCTCTGCTCCACACCAGCAGCACATTTGGAAGGTTGCTAGGAGGTTTTCCTTCAGATAGTTGGGGCACCCTGCACAATTTCCCCTCCCCTTTGTCCCGGGTGAGGGAAGGAGCTGTGGCAGGCACAGCTGGTGACTGTGGCTCTCTTTGGGCTTCTCACTCTTTGCCTGCTGCCATCTGCTCCTTGTCCCTGCAAAGCCACGTAGGAGACAGCAGAGAGGCTGAATCCTGTTAAGGTTAGTCTGAGACATGACTCTTCCTCTAGGAGCTGTTTTCTGCAGCCAGTCCTCCCATATTTGGAGCTCCTCTGATAGCTACGAGCATCTCTTATGGAACAAGATGGCTTTGGAGGGGACTCTATTTATCTTCATGGCTACACTGAATTCTTCACAGAGAAGTCTTAGCTGAGTCCTCTCTTTTTACAGTGCTGTGGTACCTGAAGCTGATCTCTTAACTGCAGATGTGTGTTCCTATCCCTTGTGTTTGCAAGCTCATGTCATTATGTGGTGAGCTGACTCTGGGAGCTTCTCTGGCTGAGAAATATTCACTTTCTTAGTGGAGGCAGCTGTCAGCCTCCTGAACTCTCTCAGCATGGGGTTGCATTAGAAGCAAAAAGGATGGGAATGTAGTTGGGAAGTCCTGAAGGGCTGCAGCAGCCCAGATGTGGTGCCAGTAGCTGCTGTACAACTGCACTGGCCCTTTCTGCATCTGCTCACCTTGATGTGTGGGGTGCTTTGAAAGCACCTGACCAGTTCAGGTAGCTAGGCAGCATGTGGAGATGCCCTAAGTGTTCAGCTCTGCATCTCATCCTTGAATTCCCTCCCTTAGCTGCTTCTGAAGATTTTTCCAGTATGTCAAGATCATTTTGAATTCTAATCCTGCCAGCCAATATCCCTGCAGCCCCCTGCAGTTTCAGCCTGCCTGCAAACTTAATAGAAATGTTTTCTAATCCATCATCCAGGTTATAAATGAAGCTTTGAATGAGACTGGACCTGGGCCAGACTCCCATTGCCCCAGGCATGGTAGAAAAATATCACTTATTGATCCCTCAGTTTGAACAGCACTCCATTCATAATTACTCTTAGCATATTGGTATCCAATTAGGTGTTGTACCTACCTTCCATTAGTTTCAATTAAATAGCTTTTAAAATTCATCCCTCCCAACTGCATCCCACCTTCACTGTATTAATGAGTTCCCATCTCACAGGATGATGGGCTCTTCAAGGGACAGGTTAATTAACCTCTGAAGGCAGCTTATTGCTGCACTTAAGGCTACTTGAATGCATAGTATTGAATCCTCTAATTTATATGGTGATTTCACAACAAATGGAAAAAAAAAATCACCTGTCACTGGACTATATTTTCTTAGTGTTTGCATAGCTGGAAGTCAGCATCTTCCCAGCCCTCTCCTTTGTGCCTGTCAATGAAAAAGAGCTGCTGACTTTTTCTCACAGAAAAGCTAAAAAAGCAAAGCCTCATTAGTGGTGACTGTTCTCCACTCAATCTTTCATCTTTCCTTCCATCATTTTCAGTGGAAAGCTTAACTGAAGGCTTAATACCAGTGCAATTCAATCCCATATATAAACCAGTTGCCACCTCCATTTTTGCCTGGAGGCCAGTGCTGAAAGTCTGGCTGCAATAGGTTGTTTCTAGAGACACCTTTGGGTTTGCTTAGTGAGAATGTGCTATCTGAAGTGTGCTGCTAACCTTGAGGACTCAAAATCTCCTTTACACATAAGCAGACAATCATCTAACAGAGTATAAAATACTTAATTAGCTTATCACAATCACTTTAAGGTGAGTGAGGGAATGTTTTCTGCCACTGGATAGCATTTGTGTGGTGATAGCAGTCAGCTCAGAGATATTATTTTCTCTCTTCTATTTTTTTTTTTTCCATTCTCCCAGCATCATTTTGCTGGTTGTGATAAAGAGGCCTCTGTAGTAAGTTGGATAGAATTAGGTCACAGCAACATGCAGTCAGTCTGAGTCTGCCACATATTTCAGTTTTGACCTTTCCTGTCCACAGTGCTGGAGTTGATGATGACTAGAGAAGAGAGTACTATCCACTTTTAGTCTTCAGAGAAATCTTAGCCAAACTGCTTACCAATCATAATCTAGTGTTTGCTGCTGCCTTCTTTTTTACCAGACCACTGCAGCAGACCATGCTCATGACCTTCAAAGCAGCATCTTCAGGCAGAAGGACATGAAGTCTGTGTCTTCCCCTGTGGCTGGCAGAACATGTGTGGTGTGTGGTACTGCATCTGATTGTCACTTGGCACTTCTGGAATCTGCCAGAGAACCTCCAGAAAGATGCTGATCCTGCCAGAGAACCTCCAGAAAGATGCTGATCCTGCCCCACTACCTGGAAGTGGTAGGAAAAATCTAACAGGGAAGCACCAGTCACCCCCTTGAAAGACAGAAACCTGATCTGGCAGCACCAAGGAGGAACAGATCTGTCACAAAAAGACTCAAGGTCTCTTTCAAGGGGTTGTCTCCTGCAGAAGCATTGGGTTGTTGTCCTCTGTGAGCAGGGAGGAGATCACAGAAACAACAAGAGCTGTGTGGGAAGCCCTTCACAATTTGCCTTGATTAAAGAGAGACGAGCATGTCTTTAATTCTGATTTTACTGTCTGAAAAAAGAAATTAAATGCTTAAGAAAAATGTATCCCTCAACTCAGTGAAATCCACCACAGTCTAGTAGCTTTAATGCCAAGGTATCTGCCCACAGCCTCAGCACAGAGATGTTTTCTGAAGCAAACAGCTTCCAACACTGCTATGGCAGTGTCAGCCAACTCTTGCCTGAATAAAGCAGCCAGTAAAGCTACCAAGCATGTCATTGAGGAGTTTGATTTCACAGCTATGGAGATATTTCTCCAAAGGTTCTCCTGATTCTAGAGTAGAGGTATCTTTGGGTCAGTGAGAAGCCAGGCACTGTTTCCCAGGACAGGTGGCTATGGCAGGAGCTCAAGATCTTGTGCTGAGAAAGAACTCCAGAAAACATGTAAAAAACGTGGAATAATCAACTGGAACAGAGGCAGCATCCTGCAGCACTTGAGGTTTTCTCACGTTTACATTTCACACTTCAAAGGCTGATGTTACATGAAAAAAAAAGATGTTTTCCAAGGCATCAGTTCATAGAAAACCATAAAAAAAAAAAGGAACATGCAAATTCATGTGCATAGCTTTTCTCATGGCAAAACATCAGATGTGTCTCCATTCACAGAGCACTCTGAGAGCATGAGGCTGCTTACCCTCATCTGCCCATTCCATATCTGTGTGAGCCATTCTGGATTGACAAAGGGTGGGAATTCCCATCAGGGTGGCTCAGGCTGGGCCAGGCCTATTTGTGCAGGTGTAGGTCACAGTGTGGTGGATGCAACAGTTTGCCCTGTTCAGTACTCTCTTACTGAAATGGAGTACAGCAGGTTAAAAAAAAAAAAAGAAAATAAAATATTCAAGGGCATATTGTGTTACTGTGCCTCCTTAAAATGTTACTGTGTTAAGGAAGGATATATTCCACTTCTGTGTTAAAATGCCTTTTTATCACTCACATCCTAAGAGAGGCACACACTGAAGATATTAGAAACAATTCTGTGTCACTTTTCCTGCACAGGACCTTAATCTTGTCAGAAATATTTATTGCACTCAAAGTTTATTTCTGTCTTGTTTTGATGCCACAGAGTTAAAGAATGAGATCATTTCTGTTGCATGCCCAGCTGCTGAAGAATCTGCACTTTTCAAGGAGCACAAGAGGAAAACAGTGTCCTTGCCAGGAAAACAATCAGATAATAAGATTGCATTTTATTTAATTGGGAAAAAAAAGAATCAGACATAACGTGATGCGTGGATGAATCAGCACAGACAAGGATGCCCATGACATAAAAAATGGGTTTTTTTACCTCTTGCACTGTAGTTTTCCATCTTCACTGTGTAATATTGCTAATAAGCTGCATTTACATGCTGTGCTAATTCTGCTGAGTTTATCACAGATCTGAGAAGTCTTGTTTGTCTTCTTAAGGTGCAGTTCTAGAAGTGATAGAGGAGGATGAATCTTGGATATAATTTTAATTAGAGGTTAGTTTGTGATCACCCCAGCTACAGGAAAAAGTTACAACCATGATGAAGATCAACTTAGGGTTTCTACAGCATTTGCTGCTCATCACTTGATTTAGTTATTTATAAGGTAGGGATTAGCAGAAGAACTGATGTGTTTTTGGATCCTTACACGATTGAGAACACCAGTGGAAGCTAAGTTGCAGCAAGATTAGTATTGTAAATTTTCTAGCAGGAAAGTGCAAGAGAAGTGCAGTGTGGTTTGTTCTGTGGTTGGCACAGCCACTGCCTGCTGCTGCTAGACATTCTCCATGGCAGACAGTATGGTCACTGTGTTTCCAGATAAATTCTGTTTTTCCTCCCTTCACCATTCCTTTAGATTCTTATTTAACTATTCATTACAGGCTTTGAGTTTAAAGGACCATTATTAGAGCTTGAGAAACAAGAAATTATAGTGATTTGAACACATTTTGGCACGTTGGTTGATTTCTGATGGTGTTTGCAGCAGTGTTTAGTGGTGGCAGAAGGCACTTCTCCTCTACGTGGAGCTGTTCAATTGGGAATTCTGTGGTGGCTCTAGAAATGGAAAAATGACTGAGCTTGAACAATAAAGCCAAAGACAGACACTGCTGATGCTATACTGGGGTGTGATTAAAGACAGAACTCATGGGAAAGCAAATTACTCACACAAATACAGTCATTATATCAGCAATTAATTATTCTTCAGACTGTTTTCCACCACAGTCTTAATGCTGATGAATGAGAACAAACTCTGGAGCCATCGCTGCCAGTACACCCCTGCCCTTCTCTCATCCCACACACTGGGCCTTCCCTCTCAGCTCATCAAGGAGGTGTTTTTCTTGGAAGAACTGTATTATTTCTGACACCGAGATACTGATAATTCATGCACATTCCAGCATAAAAAAACCCCAAACACCCCCCGAAAAAAAACCAAACCAAACCAACCAAAAACCTTGTGTATGGCAGGTGTCTGTTCCCCTCCGTGCAGGGAGCAGCAGCCCATGGACCTTAGACAGCAGCGCCTCTTAGTGATAGAAGGGAATTCTGCATCTAGACAGCACAGGAGTAGGAGTATTTCCCCTTGCCTTTCCTCACACTGGGTTCCAGAGTCACTGACACAACAGACAAACTTTTTAACTTCCAATAACTTACATTTGAGAATTATTCTGAGTGTTCAAGACATAGTTCTTGTCATATTTGTGTCTGTGCATGGATTTGCACTGGAATTTCCCCTTTCCATAGGTTGATGTTTATCATGTTTTTTGTTTGTTGGGGCTTTTTTAGCTTAGAAATTTATTTTTTTTTTAATTGGAGGAAAATCTGTTCTCTGTTATTAAAAAAATTCTCCTTTAAATGTACTAAAGCTGCTTTTTGATTCTGTGATTCATTTGCTAGCCATTAGAATTTCAAAAGATATTGCAGCTGGAATTCTTGTTTAGTCTGGAATTTTCTATCAACCTAACAGTGACATTCAGGAAAAGCCTTTTTTATAATATAAAGGTATTGATATCACAGTATAAGTTTTCAATCAGCTTTTGGAACTCACTTGGTTTCAGCCTTTAAAGGTGTAACGAAGGATGGTTTATTAGTGGGATACCTGGCCAATGTGAGTCCAAAGGACACTGGAAATGTAAAAAGAAAGAAAGAAAAGAGAGTACAAGAAGAGTAGATGGCACTAAGTGAAGCTCACAGTCTCTACAATAAAGATTGGTTCTAAATTGTCAATACAGATTACTCCAGTTAACAGAAAAACTGAGTGAACCAGGAAAAGAAGAAAGTGAGGCAAGGGATCTGTGCATAGAAAAATATGATCCTGAGATTGCAGTGGCTTGAAAGTGCAGGTTTGTGTTAGTGAAAGCTCACCAGTAACCTGCAGCTCATCCTGCAGCACTTCACACGGGGAAAACATGACTCCTCTGCAGCTCAGAGCAGTTGTTGCACTGCAGGGTGCTGATGTTTCCTCCTCAGAAGCACTGCCCTGGGCTTTGGTAAGCAGGGCATCCTGCTGGCACAGGCATGATGGAGCTGTGCTTGACTCTCCCAGCTGCTTGCCAGCACCACCTCACAGCTCTGCAGTGCTGCCTGATCTTCTAGTTCATGCAGCTTCCCAGTGAAGCTGCTCAGAGCTCTGGCTGTCATCTGACACAAGAGCTGCACTTACACCAGATGCTGCAAGAGCAGAGTCTGAGTGATGCTTCTGCTCTGTGCTCTTGTGCACTCTGTCCCTTACACAGGCACTGCCTAAGCACATCATGCTGAAACTCCCTCCCAAGGCAGTCCAGATGTGCCCCTCTCAGGTGTGTCAGTGCTGATGAATGGAGCAGTTTGTTTCCTTGAACAGTTCCTGTGTCATGCAGGGGGGAAATGAACCCCCAAAGCCACCCCCCATGCCAGATGCATCATAAAATCAATGCAAGGACCACTGTACTGAGCCAGGCCAGAGGCCCATGGAGCTCCTCAGCCTTTCCCTGGGAGAGGGTGACACAGGACTCCTGGTGAAGCAGCAGAGCAGCAAGGATGACTCTTGCTCAGTTCACTGCCCATCCTTCAGTCATTGCAACTAGCTGACTTGCTGAGAGGTGACACCTTTCTGTTTCACAGCACCTGATCTTCCATGAACCTAATTGCTTCTGGACAGGTACAAAATTTTCCTATCTATAACATCCTCTGGAAATGTTCCACAGCTTGCTGCTTTAGAGGTTTGCTTAATTTCCTTTTTTTCTTAACCTTTATTCTCTTAACTGCAAGCCTGATGCTTTTCTTACTTGCTGACTAGTGAGTTGATAACTGTGATGGTGTGAAATGTAAGGAAGCTAAAGAGGGTACTGAGGGATTTAACAAGCAAATAACTTAGAAAAGATGTAAACACTGATGATGCTGAAAAACAATTGTGCAGTAATAAGAAAAGACACAAAGGGAGGAAATTGAGGAGGATTCTGTTTTGACTGTGAGGGGAAATACTTTCAACAGTGCAATATACTCCTATCTGAAATGGCTGGTGGGAGGTGGTTGTGTTTAAAAATGGACTGGACCAGAACCCTTAGGAAAGAGTGGGTAATGAGACTTCTGCATTGGCATGAAATAGCAACCAGGCTCTTTCTCTCTCTGCAGGGAGGTCCTTTACATTCTGCCATGCATGGGAACCAAAGTGCCCATCTCGTGCTGCTGTCACTGCTCCTGCTGCTCTGACATCTCACCTCGCTTGGATTTTTCTCCATCATTTTCAGCTTGGGGTTATAAATGAATCATAAAATTTTAATTTTTTTTTCTAATTACACATGAGGAGAAAGTTATAAATCCATTTATTTGGTCATCCATTTTATCTAACAAAGATCCCACCAGCTTAGGAAATAGTGGGAATACAATTCTGTGGCCAATACTGCAGAGCATTGGCCTAGTCTGCTCCAGATTCCTCTCACCATGGGTATTGTCATTCCTTGTGTCCCCTGTTTCTTGCAGCCCCTGGACACACACAAGGCAGTGGAGTGGAAATGGCAGCAACTTCTGCAGAGCTTCCCGTGCTGGAGAACTTTGCATTTCCTCCGTGCTAAGAACACTGATAAATGAGAGAGAAAACAGTCAGGCTTTGCATCTGTGTGGATTTAGTGCTCATCACAACACCAGTGTTTCTGCAGCTTGTATGCCCAGCCTGGAAATCTAAAGAAGTTGGTAAAAATAAGCAGGGCAGACAGAAGTGTGTGCATCAGGTCTAATCCTGCCCATGGCGTGACGTGGCCTCGTTTAACACGGGGAGCTGGCAGATAAGGAGAGAGTGGTGACAGATGCCAGTTGGCATCAGAGGAGGAAGCTTGGCTTTAGAGCCCACACTGTAAGTTAATCATGGCTACGAAAGAGGACACACAGACCACATTCTATACACTGCTGAAAAAGCTCCTTAGAAGTCAGTCTCCACAAAGGAAAGCTCCAGCTCAGTGGCTGTGCTGAGCAGAATACATCTGCAGAGGTGCTGCCAAAACTAAACTTCCTCTTCTTCAGAAAAAAACACATACAATAGAGCTGAAGAAAAAAAAATAGTAAACTTTCTGATGGACTGTGGCCTATGAGTGCAACTTCTCAGTCCCTATACCAAAGAATGGTAACTGGGAAGAAAATGAGTTTAAATCCATCAGCCACAGGCTGTCTTCTTAAAATGACTTAACTTCTAATCACATCCCTTTGTATTTGCCCTGGGAACTGGTGTGCTTTCAAATACTAACTCAATGTCAATGTACACCTTTGCTTATTTTTTTCCTGGTTTATCAGAGTAAACAGGAAAAAATTCAAACTTTTCATTAGTTACCTGCAGAGGATGAGGTTCCCTGAGAGCAGAATGTTCCCCTGCAGCTGCTGCATGGCTCTGCCACTCTCCCTCTGCAGTGACCTGTGTGCTGTGATGTGGGCAGAATTCTGGTGTGGACTTGCACAGCTAGCATGTGGAACTAACTGTGACAAGATATCACTAAAAGGAATACATTAGTAGGATTTTCACAGACACAAAAGCATATCTAGAAATGGTTTGGGGTGAGGTGTTGAGCAAGTTGTTTCATCTTCTTATGATGGATCAAAATGAGGATAATTATGCTTAAACTATTGAATAAACTAATTACAGCTCTAAACATAGAAAGCACAGTATGTTCCTAATGTGATTATCCTCAGCTCAAGGAAGAGAGCAGAGCAGACACAAGAGGAAAAGGAAACAAAGGGAATGTCAGCACTGGTGCTGGTGCTGGAGTGGAGAAAGACCTCCGTGGCATTTCAATGAGCAGCATGGCAGGAACTCTTCCTTACAAGGTCTCTTTCTTCTTCAGCAGCACAGACTGGTATGGCAGCAGCTCTTCAACTAAATAGAAGTGACTTCTTCATTTTAGAATCACAGAATGTTTAGGGCTGGAAGGGACCTCCAAAGGTCATCTAGTGCAGCCCCCTGCAGGGAGCAGGGACACCCTCAACTAGCCCAGGCTGCTCAGAGCCTTGGCCAACCTCCCCTGCAATAGCTCCAGGGATGGGGCCTCAACCACCTCCCTGGGGAGCCTGTGCCACTGAGCCACCACCCTCAAGGGAAAGAGCTTCTTCCTGATATCTATTTTGACCACTTGCTAACTCCGGGATAGGTCAAGTAACTTGATTTTTTTCATCTTCTGTTCTTCAATGTCTTTAAACCTTCAGCACATGCTCCTGTGAAGACACAGCTTGCCACTGGCATCAGACAGAACATGGAAGGGAGATATCTGATATGTTGGATATAGTTGATAGCAGTGGTAAATCCAAGGACTATGTGGGGAGAAAGCTGAAGAAGTCTGCAGCATACTGCTCCCAGAAACTCTAACAAAGAGAACAGCTTCATATCCTTCCTGGTTTGGCTCTGACTGCCTAATCTTTTAATTCCTTTGTGACATACTAGGTTTAGGTGAGAAAGACCAAAGGTAATGTCTGGGAAGGCATTACAATAGAGCTATGCTGCTAACCCCTGTCAGTACAGTGCTTCTGATAAGTACCTGGCTTATGCAGATAACATTCTTTTTATTAACATGACAGAATTTAATCTCTCCTCATAATTTTAGTAAAATAAGTGGAGCATTTCTGTATTATCTAACTGGGTCTAGAACTAGGTCTTGGGTCAATACGAATTTATCTGCTGCAATTCATATTGTCCCTTTGGTCTGATAAAGTTCTGACGTCCATGCAGGGCTTGGCTCAGGTAAACTGGTCTCCACCCCATCAGCTCCTAGCTGCTGATGCCATTTCCTCACCCTGCCTCTGCAGATGTTGCCAGACAAGGAGACAAACCTCCATGAAAGGAGATTTTCTCCATCTCTGCTCACTCCTCAAAAGGACACCTTGGTGTCAGCTTCCTACTGACTCGTGCTCTTGACAGAGTTCATGGAGAAGTGTCCTAGCATTAAACCACTACTTGAATTTTTTGTTCCAGGTAAAAATCACCATGCAATGTGTTATGAGATAGAAATACAGTATTCTGGGAAGATTTTTCCAAGTGGTGATAAATACCCTCAGACTACTAAGTGCAAGACTGACCTATTTTCTCTTCTGCTTTCTTAAAATTCCATTAGATTCTTTTGCTTCAACAAGGTGGAGGGGAGATCTTTTCAGAGGTTTCTTGGTAGCTGAAATACCTTGCTTTTTATTTAAGGCTTTATTAAAGGCATGTAATAATCCCCCAACAATGCACTGCCTGTCATGTTCAATTGCTTAATTAAGTTACTGTAGTGATCTCATTAGGACTGTAACAGTTTAAATCTATTATCCACAGCCAGCTCAACATTAGCAATGAAACATTACTATCTTATTTTGAAGTCTGAATGCTACCTTTCTGCTAGAAGGCAGAAATAATGACATGGCCATGTAATTGAAAATGTTGGCTGCTTCTTACAGCCCAGAGTCAATCTTCTCAGTGCCCAGCTAAGTATGTCCTTGCTTAACTGCTGAACTGATTGAAAAGAAGCCATGAAATGGCAAAGTGATCAGCATTGCACTGCATAATGTGGTGGATGGCAGAATGTTGGTGAGTTACAAATAGAAAACACCCATATTATTGCCAAACAAGTCATTATTTGAAATAAATATCAATATCCAGACAAATCCCAACACGTGTGAGGAATTGTTCCAAGTTGTTTATGGCTGTGTGTATCTTCTAGGTCCCTTCCAGCCCCTGACACTGATGCTGTGAACTAAACCCTAACCCTGCAGCGTGGATCCAGGTGGCTGCTGAACAGGTTGCAGTGCAGCTGTGCAGCACCCAGAGCAGAGCTGCAGTTTCATGGCACTTAGGGAACAGCTGTTGCCTGAGCACCTCCGAGCACTTCCCAAACGTCAGCTAAGGAGAAGCCAGCCCCTGCTCTTTTGAAGCAGTGGCAGCATTCCAGCTGTCCTCAAAGGGAGCAGGCACAGGCTCCCAGCCTCATAATGAAGCAAAAGTAGGTTAAGGATCTCTGTGTTCACTGGAGAAGGGATAGCAGAGCTGAGGAAGGGAACCAAAAAGGCTTTTCTCTAACTGTAGGGCTGCCTTTCCCTGGAAGAAAAAGTGATATAATTTACTGGTGAGGCCACAGAAGGAACCGTGAAGAAGAAGCTGCTCACAAAGGCTACAACTACTCTTGCCTCAAAATGTGACCTTTTTCTTNATCCAGGGGGGTCTGGAATGTCTCCAGAGCAGGAGACTCCACAACCTCCCTGGGCAGCCCCTGACAGCCTCTGCCACCCTCACTGGGAACAAGTTTGTCCTTGTGTTTCCCCTCAACCTCTTGTGCTCCAACTGACTCCCATTGCCTCTTGTCCTGTCACTGGATGGCACTGAGCAGAGTCTGGCTCCATCCTCCCTACACTCACCTTTACACTGCTACAGGTCTCATTACTTCACCTCTAAATTTTCTATGTCTGTGACAGATGTGTTTTCAAATCAATGCTCTTGCTTCCTGAGCCAGGGTAAGTGATCTTGTGCAGAACAGCAGTCAATGTGTATTTGCACCTTCACTCTTCAGCACTTTCACTCATCAGCCCTGAGTCCCATTGCAGGCAAGTGCTCTGGCAGCTCCAGTCAGTTTGGATTCTCCAGGCAGGCAGTGTTCCTCTGCTGTACCATGTACCTCCTCACAGAGGTGCACATGGGGACACACAGCTCATGCCTGTCAGAAGCCACAGGCTTACCTGTCCCTTGTGCAAGTCAAGTCCCATTTAGCTAAGCAGCAGCATTTCAGTGGCTGCAGCAGTCACACAGAGGGTACTGTCAGGGCCAACAAAGGCAGGTGTTCATTGCCTGCTTCAGTGTCTCATGTCCAAAAAGCCCCAACAATGCATCTGAAAAGAGGGAACCAGCCAACAGCCTGGAGTGATTTTCCTCTACTCTACTTTACAAGACTGAGTTAATTTTTGAGAACCATGTGACATGGGAGCCTACAGCTGATTTCCAGGCAGCTGTCCATCAGAAACCATGTGTTTGCATTCTGCTCACCAACCATCTACACTGACTTTTCCCCCACGCCAACGGGAGACTAGAACACCATGGGAAATTAAATGCAGGGCATATAAATCATGTTTATTGCTGCCTCAGATACAGAAAGATAACAAGAATCAATAAGAAAGGCACGATGACTCACAATTTTATTAGTATATTCAGCTTTTCATGAGCTGAGTCTTCTTAAGGAAATAGTTTAATTGGACCTCTGAGATCTTGAAGAATTTATATTCCTGGCTATTTATCTTCTGAAACCTATTTCTGATTTTCCATAGCTCTTACCATCATGAGGGAAAGAACTTTACTTCTCTTAGAGAACCTGCAGAATTTCTGAAAGCTAGGGAGGTTTCTACAGGCAGAATTTGTCCAGGCCATTGCACATGAAGCAGGGAGGTGGTGCTCAGGTCTCTGAGCAGCCTTTGCTACGGAGGAAGCTGATGGCCAAAGCAACAAACAGAGCTGCTGCCTTGGGTCACTGAAGTGTTGCCCTTCCATCTCCTACCCCCAGAAGCACAAACCCCCATCAGTAACAGAAACAACTAGAGCAGGCTGCTCAGA
>VYZU01068147.1:7472-26750 GCA_013401355.1 Ceyx cyanopectus | reverse complement strand
GTTCTTTTCTCACTCAAATCAGGACAAGCATGATAAAAAGTTTTAGATTGGTATTACTTGAATGCATTTCTTATTTAGAATAATAAATCATTTTCCCATTTGCCTGAACAATATATTTTTTTTTTCCTGGCAAAAGGTCTTTGCTAACACAATAGCACCTGCCTTGGAAATGTCACCTACTCTAATTCTGTTTCAAGATGTGATTTAAAAAAGTAAAAATAAACAAAATTGACAAGCTGTGGATGGTGTGCTTTAGCCAGCCTCGGTGCTGTAATTCTCCTGGGTCAGAAGGGAAACAAAAAACTGCCACAAAAAGAACTAGCTGACAGAAAATTTCAATTTCTATGTACTTTAGCAGAAAATAAGTAACAGACGGACTGGCACAGTGATTGTGTTGTGCTTTCTAGTGATTAGTTTGGTTCTATTTTTCTTTCACTTCAGCTGGAGCTGTGCCAGAACTTCCAGTTTCCCATGTGATGCATTTAAATACAGAGACTCTGCAGAGCCTTGTCTGAAGGGAGGGAAACAAAGGGAAGCAGATGAAACTATAAGATGTTTACATGAACAGTCTGTTTCCATCCTGTGACCTGATTGGTAACAACTCCTAATCCTCAGTGTTAACCTTAACTGGAATGGATCTGTTTCTTTTAACACAGCATGTTGAAGCAAAACAAATAATATAAAGATAATAGTCAGATAATATTTTATTTGTTTGTTTTCCAGCTCAGTTCTTCTCACTTCCTGCACTATCCATTGTGTTTTCCCAGGCAGTAGCTGCTCAGACCAGAGAGTCTCTTCCAACCCCTACCATTCTATGATTCAGTAATTATATGATAATATCCTGTTGATTCTCATTGAAGACAAAATTTGCCACTATTTTTCTCCAGGTTTTTGTTACTCTTTTGGTCCAGTCTGTCATTATGATACACAGCTAGTATAACTATTTTACTTTCAGTGTGATGTAGAGTTTAACTCTTTAAATCATAAGGCACTTTGACTACAAGTTCTTCTCCCTTAGTCTTTAACCTCTTACCTGATACACGTGTTTGTTTGGATGTTGGGGTTTTTTTCCCCTTTTTATCCATGTCTTTCCAACTTGAAATCACTTTTATTAATTTTTCTAATGCTTCCAGAAATTTTCTGTAATATTTTTTTTACTACTTTCTCCTGGGTTTAAATTATTGAAAAGTTTAGGATTGTATAGACATTGATTAATAATCTGGAGTGTTTTCAGTTTGCACTGGGTCTGGCAGGGATGGAGTTAATTCTCTTTGTAGCAGCTCATATGATGCGGTGCTTTAGATTTGTGACCAAAATAATATTGATGACACACTCATGTTTTAGCTGTTCCTAATATTTGCTAAGCATATAAATATTGAAAATACACATACTGATAGTCTTTGTGATACTCTGTACTGAAACTTTTTATATGTATGTTTTGAGCTGAAGTTAAAATATTAGGAAAAGTTTCCAAGTAATAAAATGTTTTGCTGTCTTTTATAGTTCCCCAAGGGAAATGTTGAAATCCTTACCAGGTTGGACATTTAAAATTACAGTAAATAAATCATTGTAAGACTGTGTTGAAACTGCAGCAGGTATTGCTTGGAGAAATAACTGGGTTTTATTTGGCTAAACCAAATTGGAGGATTTGGCAAATGATTTGAGTCTGGCTGGTGGGTGGTATTGCCATCTCTTCTTTTTTTCCTAGGACAGGACCAGAAGAGTTGTAGTTCTTCCTGAACAGCCACGTGTCTTCACTGTGTCTGCTCCCACAGAGCTGCTCCATCCGCTGCTGCTGGGGTGGGATGAGCTTGGGGATTTTGGCTGAGCCTCTCAGCTCACATGTTTTGAGAAAGAAACATCAGGTAATTATTTTAACCACCATCCCTGTCCCACACTGTAGCATATCTGAATCTCTGGCAGAAGTGAGAGGGAGGGGACATTTAATGGCTGGGGAATCAAATTATATATTCTATATATATTATATATTTGGGTGGAAGACAAATTACAGCAGTGGATAGATTCTCTTCTCTGAGTGAACCATTCATCCCTGTTGAAATAGGAGCCTGCATAATTCTTAAAGATGGCACTTTTGGGTTTAGTTTAAAATGGTTTTACCATCATCTGGATTCTAATTTAAATGAATTCTTTCTGCGGGTAGAGTGTCAGTCTCTGCAGCGGAAGCAATTGTGGGTGTTCGTTGGGAACAGCCAGTTTACTTTTATCCAAGCTTCTCTCTTGCTACTCTGAAATATCAGCATCATTTGGGGGGTGAAAAATAGTAATTTGAATGAAAAGTAATTTCAAAACATGCCAATTAGGGATATGTAGCTATGCCTGCAGAATGTCCTACATGCAATTACAAATGCAGAAAGCAGTGCCTTCAATTAATAACTTGGGTGGGATCATGGGAGAGATGAAGAATCTGTCTCGGTGGGCCTCTGGAAAGCAGCAATTCCATCAGAGCTGGCAGCAGCTTTTTTTGTCAGCACACACACAACCGTTTCTTTGATGTGTTAGAAGGCACAGACACAGCATTTTGTTCCTCACACGTTTAAAATGCCTGTCACTAGATAAGGGGGGGGGGGGGGGGGGGGGGGGCTGGGGGTCAGTTTATTCATCTGTTGAATCAAAGTGCCAGGTGATGGAGATTCAGGGGTGTTCCAAGAATGGGACATTATTTTATACAGGTGAATTGTCCTATATGTGAGGAGCAGAAGACCTATTTTGATGTTTTAATCCACAATGCTAACACTTCAGTATTTTTTTTTTTCCAGGAAGACAACTATATTACTAATGAGATGGCCTCATATTATGGAAAGGCAGTTTGAGCCCTGTGGTTAAAGCTGAAGCTCTTGTTTTTCATTAAGTCTCATCAGTGTGTGTAGCCCCAGCTCCTCGCCAAGTTGGCATTTCTGGAAGATGCTTATCCTATCAGAACAGGGAGGGGTGGGGCTCCTGCCACCAGCATGCATCAGGTTAATCGATATAAGGAGCAGCTGAGGAACTTGGGCTATTTAGTCTGTAGAAAAGGAGGCAGGGAAGGGGGAGGTGAGGGTATTTCATTGCTCTCTATAGCTACCTGAGAGAAGGTTGTGGTGAGGTAGGTGTTGGTCTCTTTAGTAACTAGTGATAGAACAAGTGTGAATGGCCTTGAGCTGCACTAGGGGAGGCTTCGACTGGATATTAGAAACACTTTTGCTGAAAGGGCTGTCAGGCATAGGAACAGGCTGCCCAGGGATGAGGTTGAGTCACCATCCCTGGATGTGTTTAAAAGCCATATAGATGCGGTGCTTGGGGATATGGCTTAGATTGGTGCTTATGGTGGATTTGGTGGAGTGGGGTTAATGGATGGACTTGATGATCTTAAAGGTCTTTTCCAACCTTGATGATTCTATGAATGAATTTTAACATTTAGGTTTCAGAACTTCCCTTGACCACTCTGTAGAGAGGAGTCACTTATGTATTGTGTGAGTGCTGCTGAGACTGTTCACATCATTTCTTTCCATCTGTTGTTCTGGATGCCTTTTAGCTAAAACATGTGGAAAATGGTTTAGGGTTTTGTCCATAGGTATATACATTTTTTTATTATCCTCCCCCAATACTATTGCCAAGTCTTACTGACCACTGAGGAAAAGCAGTTAATCCAAATAAATTTAATATTTGTTGTTTAACAGTATGTGAAGCAGTGTTAGGGAAACACAGTTTTGTAAGTAGCTTATATTCTTTCTGTATTCTGATTCTTTATGAGGTTTTCTTCTCTTGGTCCTGCTGTGTATTTGAGGTGATTAATTTTTATTGTTGATAATAAACAAAGAGAGGCTGTTTCATGAAGGAAATGTGGAAAATATGTTTGTTTCCTCCCACCCCCATTCATCACACCAAAAGGAAACTCTGTATGAGCAGTTTCTGTTCAAAGAGGATGTTTCTTTATATCCAAATACCACTTTTGTAGTATTGCAGAGAACCATTGGTATGAGAATTCTGTGGCTTCAGTATGAATTAGTAATTTACAAACATATTAAAGAGTTAAATGGGAACATAAGGCCATCTTTTATACCCATAAAGTGGCAATATTTTCCAAAATTATATAAATCTATAGAGAAAGGTAGCTGAGAAGAGGCATATATCAAAGAATTTTTCCAAAGAAGCTGGAGAAACCAGCACATGCTGAGAATCAGGGGGTCTCAAGGCAGGGCATAGTTTTCTATTGCCTTGAAACTGGAAGCTGGGGCAAATACATTGTGACCGTGACTCTCTCTGGGTGGTAAGTTTTACGAGCCTTATAAGAATTTTTGTCTGAGATCTTTATATTTCTGGCAAGCACTAGAACACCTTTCAAGAGGGGAAGGAAAGACATGGTAGGCAGTGCAGGCAAAGATCTGTTTTCTTAGGAAATGTGCCTAAATCAACAACTGCAATAAGAGTAATTATAAATAGTGAAGAAAATGTAGGAAGCATTTTACGTAGGAGAGGAAATGAAAATTTGGAGGTGACTCTGCCTCTCTGCTCTGGTGAGACCCCATCTGGAGCACCCAGCTCTGGAGCTGCTGACATAAAAATGAATGGATCTGCTTGAGGGGGTCCAGAGAAGATCCAGGAGGATGATCAGGGGACTGGAGCACTTGTCAGGCTGAGAGTTGGAGTTGTCCAGCTTGGAGAAGGCTCCAGGGAGACTCTATAGCAGCTGCACAGGACTCAAAAGAAGCTACAGGAAAGCTAGGGAGGGACTCTTCATCAGGGAGTGTAGCGATAGGATGAGAGGCAATGGTTTTATGCCAAAAGAAGGGAGATTTAGATTAGATGTAAAAACGAAAATCTTTACTCTGAGGGTGGTGAGACACTGGAACAGGTTGCCCAGAGGAGCTGGGTATGCCCCCTCCCTGGAAACCATCTAGAAAGTCGATTTGGATGGGCATTGAGCAAGCTGCTCTCGTGGGAGGTGTCCCTGCCCATGGCAAGGGGCTTTGGAACGAGATGGTCTTTAATGTCTCTTCCAACCCAAAGCATTCTATGATTCGGTAACTAGAGGGACCCAAAGAGCCTGAAGAGAGAGTTCTGTGTTGATGAACACGTTTCTCGTATCAGACTAAGTACAGATAAATGGTACACGCGCAACCCCCCCGCCAGCCAGTGAACGCTTCGCTTCCCTCCCCTCTTTTCCCCGCGGCGCCCCCCGGCGGGGCCGCGGGCTGTGGAGCAGCGTGCGGGGCGGGGGAGCAGCGGTGACCAGGAGCTTTTCGGGGGAGGGAGGGGTTTCGCACACAGGAACAGGAGGTCGCTGTCCCAAAGGCAGCGCTGCTCTCCCGCCCCGGTCCCCGCCGCACATTCCGCCCTCCGGGTCGCGGTGCCCGCTTGGCAGCCCCGCGGGACAGCGCGGATCACGCGTGTGCAGAAGGAGGGGCGGGCTGCGGGGTTCTGGCCAGATCCCTTCCCTGAGCCTCTTCGCCAGCTCCTGTGCTGGCACTTTCGAGGTGTCAGGAGCATGTAGATGAGTGGATGGCTACAAACAATATTGCTAATTTAAGAGGTCTTTCTGATACTTCTCTTTCATTAATCTCTCTTTCAAGCTGAAGGTCTCTGAGATTTGTATCCTGTTTCCAAACAAAATACTCCTGATTTTTCCTTTGTTACTATTTTCTGGTTCTTCTATATCCTTTTTGTTGTCCGCACTTAAAGTTGTATTTAGTTGGAGCATAGTAGGAGTTTGGTTGATGCTGTTTCATGGTTTATTTCTGATCCATTCCCAATAATTTCTTCCACCGTGTGATTAGCTTTTAGTCTGTGGGTAAATCCTGGAGTGCTCTACAGCAAAGGGCAAGCTGATTTTCTAAAGGACAGACTGTCAGAGATTAGAGGCCATCATTGAATTTGAAAAACACTGGGTGATAGCAGTCTCTAGGAGTTGCTGTCAGGAAGTCCAAGATATTGTCACTCTTAAAGCAGAGTGACTTAGAACAGATGGTGTTGATGGAATAGAGGAAAGCCAAAGACATAAATGAAGTAAACAAAAACCAGTAAACAAAAGTCTATTTGGCATTTAAAACAGAGAGATAATATTGCCGGAGGAAGGATTGTTGTGACAGAAATGATGAATGCAGTTCTGTCCCCCTCGCCTTTGTGTACTCTGACTTCTTGAAATTATTGTCCAGGGAAAAAGATAGGAAAACCTGTATCTTCCATACTCGCATATAATGGAAGACATATTAATGGAAAACCAGACCTTGTGTCTGCCTTGTTCTTACACCTTTCCCTAGCCCGTGGCTGCTTTTAGAGGCACAAATACCGAGGGCATTCTTTGGGATGTGGGTTCATTACCTACTAGGTTGGGTAGAGCCTAAAAAACAATTTATGCACTTTCTGAGCATATGCTTTTAGTTCACTAAAGCATTTTTAGTTTACAATCGAGTTTATGATATAGCAGTGATTGGTTTATGATATAGCAGTGATTGCTGTGGCTATTTGCCCCTTAGTAACCTATACTTACACAGCATCTCAAGTGGATGGAAGCATCTAATGGTTCTTGATGCTCCTGTTATCTTCTAAGGGTAGAAAGTAACCTGGGATGAGGGACGTGACTGCCTACTGTGAGCAAGTAATCCAGCAGTGTGCTCGAAGGACTGCATCTCCCTCTTCAGGTTTTTAGAGGTGTTTGCCCATCTATTAACTGCACAGGCAAAGTGGGCTGCAGTGCTGGAGTGACCTGGGGCATTCTGTACACTCCCAAGTAATCAAAATACTGGTGAGTTAGTACTTAGCTAGTCCACCTAATGTATGTAATTAACATTTAATACCGATAATGTAAAAGTCTATTAAACAGTTCAACAGTCTTTTCAGGAGATGCTTAAGTGACCTGAAAGTCAGAAAGACACAGAGGGTCAGTGCAGAGAGTATAATGCAGATTTTTGGCTTATGTTCAGGACATGGGAGGCCTGAAGGAGTTCTAATGTCTGTTCTATTATCTTTACACTGAACCCATGGATTGAACCCCATCTCCCGTACTGTAACAATCAGCTCCTGTCTCACTGGGCTGTCCCAGTGCAATGTAAGGGTGCTGCTGGACAACCTGCCACTTGGGGCAGAGGGAATGACAGGGAGAATAAAAGTTACGATGTTCTTGTAACATTTAGCTTGGAAGCTTGGAAGTTCAGTTCTGATCAAATGGCAAACTCTTTAGTACTCAACTGGAACCATAATTAAAAAACAGCAATCCAAAAAAGTGATTTATAGATTCAGCCATTTCAGAGAATGACAGAGTTGTTATGGGCTTCACCGAGTCCGATGCCCCATCTGATACAAAAACCTTCCATAGCCTTACATACTTCCAAATGGCCTCTTCTCAAATATCTGTATTTCCCTTGTCACCTCATTCTGAAGGACTCAAAGAATCTCAATCTTTCTCCCTTGTTTTGTCTACAGCACCATTTTCCTCAACTTATTTACTACTTTTATGGATTTTCAGTACCTCCATTGCTAATTATGGATGCAGAGTTGGGTGCTAAATATGGTTGCAGTTTCCTTTCTGCCACAGTTCAGAAAGGAAAGAACAGACAGCTAAATAATCTCAACTCAGTCACATCTTAAAGGGTGCTTATTTTTGCCTCAACTAACTAAAAATCTCTGAGGAATAGAATCTGATGTTATTGCATTTAGTAGAGCCCACTTTACTCCTGCTTTTAAAGGAGATTGAGAAGTGCACATGGAACATGTTACTTTATTCTGAGAGAATGGCAATTTGCCTCAAAATGTAATCAGTAAAAGATCTGTTTCAGAAAAAGATGTGCATACTTTTAAATACAAGACTAAACAGTGTCTTTTCTCTAGCCTCATTTATGGAACTGAGTAAACAACTTGGCTGAAATTTTCAAAGGATGTAGTATGAGGCAGAAGAAGAAAAATTTAATTTTGCAAAGTTACAGGGGATTTTTTTAAAGATAGAAGTGTTTTACTCTAGGATCTCATAACAGTAGGCATCAAGTGCCATGAATGACCCCCAGAACCAACAGTCATGGCCTGTTATTTAAGCAGAACTGTAGTATAAATGCTGCTGTCTTCTGGAAGCCTATCCACTGTTAATTTACGAGTAGAAACTAGACAAACCAAACTAAGGATTGTAGAGTTTAATGTTTTCTTTACTCTTGTTTTTCTCCCACAGTTCTGTAGGTATTTGAAAGAGAATCCAAATTAATTATGAAATGTGAGGAAAGCTCATATAATAGACATTCTTTAGGCTGCTTTTGAATTTTTTATGTTTATGCTGTCCATCTGATGGTGAAAATCTGTGTAAATGACATCTGAAACTAGATAAGAAAAAAGACCCTAAAATTAGATACCCACTACCCTTACATAAGTACCTGTCTTAAGTGTGATGAATGTCCAGCAGCTCTCACTAGAAGGATTATTTTCATGATACTAAATAAAACCAAGAAAATACATTTCTTAATTAAAACTACACATCACATCATCGTTGTTAACGTCACATCACTGTGACAGGAGTATGCTTTCAGGAGTATGCTTACTGATGCTGACTGTCAAATATATTTGACTATTTAAATGGTTGAAAAATCTGTGTTTTAGAATGTACTCAGTAACTGAACTTGACAGTTCTCCTGTTGGCCTTTGTGCCCACTGTTCGGTGTATTTATTCAATGCCTACCTTAATGGACAGGACTACTCATTACAAAATATAGTACTTTAAGAAACTATGCATAGTTAAATGTGGAAAGCTACTGTAATGTTTGTTTGTTAGTGTGGTCGTTTGACCTTGGCTGGATGCTGGTTGCCCACCAATCTGCTCCATCACTCCCCACCCCCCACTCCTCTCAGATGCACCAGGGGGAAGAAAATAAGATTAAATTCAAGGTTTAAGACAAAGGCTGTTTATTGAGAAGCAAAGCTGCATTTGGAAAAAAGAAAACAAAGATTTATTCTCTACTTCCCATCAGCAGGTGCTGTCTGGCCCATTTTGAGAAGCAGGGCTCCAAATGCTTAGCAGTTGTTTGGAAGACAAGCTGATGTCCCCCTCTCCCCTCCTTTTCTTTCTCTCCCTTTTCTAGCTTTTATTGTTAAGCTGACCTTGTATGGTCTGGAATATCTCTTTGGTTACTTTGGGTCAGCTGTCCCAGTCATGTCCCCTCCCAAAATCTTGTCCACCCCATCCCACTGCAGGAGGGGTGGAAAAACAGCCTTGGTGCAGTGTGAACCTCACTCAGCAGCAGACCCAATGCTGGAAGTGTTATCAGCACCTTTCCAGCTCCCAAAACAAAGCACAGCACTGGGAGGGCTGCTGTGGGAAAAAATTAGCTCCAACTCAGTCTGTCCCAATACAGTTAGTGTGCAAAATCTATTCTTAGTAAATACAAAAATCAAAGCTTTCCTGGAGATCAAAGATACCAAAGCCTCAGGTGGGTTACTTGTATGAATGCCTGTCTTTTCTTACCTTGTTGCTGGCTGCTTTTCAACTTGTACTACTTGGTGAACAGGATAAATAATGGTTATTAAAAAGCAGCTTACTGTTCATCCTTGGTACTCAGTGTGTAGCCACCCATCTTAATCTCCATGGACCATCTAAATTTTATACTGAATTTGGGATTTTTTTTAATTTTTTTTTTAATTTACTAACTAATGAAGGAAAGTCCTACATTTTTATGTGGAGTAAAACATCAAAATTACAATTGCACTAAAATTGCATATAGGAAGAAATGACATAAAAACTCTCAAGTTCAACAGGTTTGATGGTATTAAATCTTTTATAATATCAGCAACACTGGTAAAAACCAGAGTAGTCTCCAAGTTTTAAATAAAAAAAAAAAAGATAATACCTTATTGGCAAGTATAAAATGCTGAATACTTATAAAGTAGTTAGAAATGTAGATGCTGAGAATGTGATGGCATCTGTCATTGTTGACACTTCCGCTCAATTTCAGGCGATTTAGTAGTATTATAAATACACATACTGGTGGATGGCTCCAGAATAATGAGATCTGATCCTTTGGTTTCAGAAGCATGGATTTTGTGCAAAACTGAAAAACCTTGAATATTACAGCTTATAACAAATGTGTTTTCTTCTTTTATATGATTTGATCTTTCAGCTCTCAATTCTCTGAAGAACTCGGGAGCTAATGCTTACATTTATTGTGCTTATTCTCATGTGTTGTAACTTGGAGCCCTTCATTCATGAGAATTAATGATGGGCTTAGAATACTNCTGTAGTATAAATGCTGCTGTCTTCTGGAAGCCTATCCACTGTTAATTTACGAGTAGAAACTAGACAAACCAAACTAAGGATTGTAGAGTTTAATGTTTTCTTTACTCTTGTTTTTCTCCCACAGTTCTGTAGGTATTTGAAAGAGAATCCAAATTAATTATGAAATGTGAGGAAAGCTCATATAATAGACATTCTTTAGGCTGCTTTTGAATTTTTTATGTTTATGCTGTCCATCTGATGGTGAAAATCTGTGTAAATGACATCTGAAACTAGATAAGAAAAAAGACCCTAAAATTAGATACCCACTACCCTTACATAAGTACCTGTCTTAAGTGTGATGAATGTCCAGCAGCTCTCACTAGAAGGATTATTTTCATGATACTAAATAAAACCAAGAAAATACATTTCTTAATTAAAACTACACATCACATCATCGTTGTTAATGTCACATCACTGTGACAGGAGTATGCTTTCAGGAGTATGCTTACTGATGCTGACTGTCAAATATATTTGACTATTTAAATGGTTGAAAAATCTGTGTTTTAGAATGTACTCAGTAACTGAACTTGACAGTTCTCCTGTTGGCCTTTGTGCCCACTGTTCGGTGTATTTATTCAATGCCTACCTTAATGGACAGGACTACTCATTACAAAATATAGTACTTTAAGAAACTATGCATAGTTAAATGTGGAAAGCTACTGTAATGTTTGTTTGTTAGTGTGGTCGTTTGACCTTGGCTGGATGCTGGTTGCCCACCAATCTGCTCCATCACTCCCCACCCCCCACTCCTCTCAGATGCACCAGGGGGAAGAAAATAAGATTAAATTCAAGGTTTAAGACAAAGGCTGTTTATTGAGAAGCAAAGCTGCATTTGGAAAAAAGAAAACAAAGATTTATTCTCTACTTCCCATCAGCAGGTGCTGTCTGGCCCATTTTGAGAAGCAGGGCTCCAAATGCTTAGCAGTTGTTTGGAAGACAAGCTGATGTCCCCCTCTCCCCTCCTTTTCTTTCTCTCCCTTTTCTAGCTTTTATTGTTAAGCTGACCTTGTATGGTCTGGAATATCTCTTTGGTTACTTTGGGTCAGCTGTCCCAGTCATGTCCCCTCCCAAAATCTTGTCCACCCCATCCCACTGCAGGAGGGGTGGAAAAACAGCCTTGGTGCAGTGTGAACCTCACTCAGCAGCAGACCCAATGCTGGAAGTGTTATCAGCACCTTTCCAGCTCCCAAAACAAAGCACAGCACTGGGAGGGCTGCTGTGGGAAAAAATTAGCTCCAACTCAGTCTGTCCCAATACAGTTAGTGTGCAAAATCTATTCTTAGTAAATACAAAAATCAAAGCTTTCCTGGAGATCAAAGATACCAAAGCCTCAGGTGGGTTACTTGTATGAATGCCTGTCTTTTCTTACCTTGTTGCTGGCTGCTTTTCAACTTGTACTACTTGGTGAACAGGATAAATAATGGTTATTAAAAAGCAGCTTACTGTTCATCCTTGGTACTCAGTGTGTAGCCACCCATCTTAATCTCCATGGACCATCTAAATTTTATACTGAATTTGGGATTTTTTTTAATTTTTTTTTTAATTTACTAACTAATGAAGGAAAGTCCTACATTTTTATGTGGAGTAAAACATCAAAATTACAATTGCACTAAAATTGCATATAGGAAGAAATGACATAAAAACTCTCAAGTTCAACAGGTTTGATGGTATTAAATCTTTTATAATATCAGCAACACTGGTAAAAACCAGAGTAGTCTCCAAGTTTTAAATAAAAAAAAAAAAGATAATACCTTATTGGCAAGTATAAAATGCTGAATACTTATAAAGTAGTTAGAAATGTAGATGCTGAGAATGTGATGGCATCTGTCATTGTTGACACTTCCGCTCAATTTCAGGCGATTTAGTAGTATTATAAATACACATACTGGTGGATGGCTCCAGAATAATGAGATCTGATCCTTTGGTTTCAGAAGCATGGATTTTGTGCAAAACTGAAAAACCTTGAATATTACAGCTTATAACAAATGTGTTTTCTTCTTTTATATGATTTGATCTTTCAGCTCTCAATTCTCTGAAGAACTCGGGAGCTAATGCTTACATTTATTGTGCTTATTCTCATGTGTTGTAACTTGGAGCCCTTCATTCATGAGAATTAATGATGGGCTTAGAATACTTTAATAGTTCTCCTTCATTTATTTCACTATAAATATCTTCATTTTTTTTCCTTAAAAACTGAACCCTCAATTATAGCTTCGTTGAGAGGCATGTGTTACTGAACAAAGACTGCAGTGATTACACCAGAGGATTGATGATGCAATAGCTTTCTTTCTTTCTCACTTAAGAGTAAAAAGAGTTATTCCTGCCCTGTGTGTGAAAAGTCATTTTCTGAAGATTGACTTACGAAATCTCACATCAAGACAAATCACCCTGGTAAGAAAAAATGAAGGAAAATTTTTCATTATATTGCAATAAATGGATACAAGTTTAGAGCAGTGTAATGTGTCTACATTCCAAAGAAAGAGTCTCTGTCTAATTTAACCAGTTTAGAGTAAGAATTGTATTGGGTTTGCAGATGTTAGAAATTAGAATGAAAAAAGTTGCTGTTCCAGCTTTATTGTGGAGTGTATTGGGTACTTGTGCTAAGAAATCTGCCTTTATTTAGCAAAGAACTAATCTCCTACAGAGGACTCAGGTGAATTCAAATGAAGTGTAGGGAAGTTTGGAATTAGGCATATAGTCATCCTGTATCAACCCATGAAACATAAAATTCCCTTTGACTGTATATAAAGCTGACAGAAGTGTATTTATTGGACATTATTTTGTCTGCAAGTGATGGAGGTGAGTGCAGAGACCCCTGAGCTGGCTCCAGGCATGCTCGGTAAGTGTGTGGTTGGGTTTTACCTCCAGGGCCATCTGAAATCTGCAGCAGGGCTTGCCCTGGCCTGTGATGTAGCACAACCAGTGTTCAGCTGGAGCTGACACACCTGGCTGAATCCAAGCTAACCACTGCTGTCCAGTCCAACTCTGTTCACCCCTTGCATTCTAGTGCCCCGATTTACTGATGCAAGCCCAACATCAACCACCCGTGGCAAGTTGCTGTGCTGTGCCTGAGCAAACAGCCCTTTTCAGATCACAGGGTTTAGGTCCCAAGGTGCATGATTGACTGGTGCAGGGACCCGTTTAAATCTGACTGAGGAGAGCTTGGCAGAGCTGCCTGCGTTGGTGTGTCCATCTCGTCCTCCTCAGCAGCTGTGTTATGTTGGGTACTACCGTGGATGAGGAGTTGACTGTGTTTGCCTATATAATTTCATTAACACATCTACAGTGTCACTTGTCACCTGACTTAATTTGATTTTAAGAAAGAAAATACCAGCCACGATCCAAATGACTTTGAGAAAGTTAAAAAAAAAGTAAAATCCAGTTAAAATGCTGTTAACTTTTCTGGTCTGTCAGAAATACAAAATAGATGAAGCAGTGTTTTCCTACTGCCACTAGATAGCGCTAACCCCATGCTTTATTCCTCCTGATTCCAGACTAATTCCCACTTTAGCTCTTTAGTTACCAAACCTCTTTATCTGCTCTACTCCAGTGCGGTTGGAGGGCTTATCACACGCCAAGGGACGTGTCTGGTGCAGTAGTTTGAGATGAGGAAAAGCTTCTGTGCTTCAGGAGCTGTGTCACCCAGTAAGCACAGGAATCTCATCTCCAGAAAGCCTTGGGGCTGTCTCATCCAGGGGGTACAGGAGGGCTCCCCAAATAATACAGCCTGTGAACTAGCAAGCAGCACATTACATATTGTGCCCTTACAGGTTGTCACTGGTCTGCACTGGTATGTTGACTGATGAATTAATGTAGGCTGTGTCTGGTGGTCCAGAAATCACAGTTAACTCTGGAGCCCTGACATGCATTTAAATACTTCTGAACAATTTGTTTGGTATCTCTGTCCCTTTAAATGGATAGCATAACATTTTTGATCCAGAAATGCGGGTTCTTTTAAATTCTCCATTATAATAGAGGAAAGTTTAAAAAAGAAAATCTGAACAGCCTATTATTTTGTGTCCTCATTTTTAATTCATCTATTGCAGGTGAATAGAACTTAGAAGCAAAATACTAGATTTATTAGAAGTATCTGCATGTTGCTAATGAAATACTACATCTAAGATGTGCCTATGCAGTAGTTATGCAACAGCACTGTTTTAATATATGGAGGAGAACTAATGCACAAATCTCTCCTGTGTGTGTTGTCCTTGTAATCAGGAGGAATTTCTTTATTCATGCAACATACTTAATTACAAGCCAAATAAATGTGAGGGGTTGGATGGTATAAACTATCAAGGACTGCGGTGGAATGAGTGCAATTGTTTTTGAAAATGTAAATGGAAAGAATAAAAGTGAAAGGAAAAATGAGTACTATTAAAAGGAATTGGATTTTAAAACGACATATCAAAAATTAATTTAAACTGAAACCATTTCATATTTATCACTAAAATGCTATTTCTGGAGCTCCCTTCCTTCTTATTATCATTTAGCATGAACTCTTTTGTCTGTTCTATTTCACCAAGTAGAAAGTATGAAATAAAACAGTTCTTCCTCTTTTGGGTTTGCAGCAAATGGTAGGACTTGAATTCTGGTCCCTTGAAGGCAACAGAGCAAAAATCTCTGTAGTCTTTCCTAGAACAGTATTTCAAACCAGAGATAAGAAAGCTTGCCTTTATTGCCAAATGATTTGAGTTTGCAGCAGTGGAGTCATCTTGGATTCTGGTTCCAGCTCTCAGAATTATATCCCTTTTCATGCACTGTCTGATGTAATATGACATTTGTTAGTAGTCCTGAGACAAGAGAGGCATCAGCTTTCCTAGATCTCTCCCAAGCAGACACACTGGCCCACAATCATGAATGAAGGACCTGAGCCGTAGAAGGCAGATGGGGGTTCAGACTTGTGTCTTTTTTTTTTTTTCTCTCCTTGATTTCTCACCACCAAGGTTCCCCTTTTCCCAGCCTTTCCTTATTTCCCATTACTACCTCCACACAGAGTTCAACCTGACCAACCCACATCTGCCCACAGTGACCATGTGGTCTTCCACATCCAACCCCCCCACCCTAGTCATTGTTTGGGCACATTCTTCAAGGCACTTCACTGATTAACTTTTCTGAGAGATGGACTCCAAATACTGACCACTCCTAAATACCAAGGGATGGTAGAGACGCAGATAAAAATCTTCCAGCAGTATTGCCTGAAGGACATTAAAAAACCTCCATGAACAGTTTCACTTTCAGCAATGTTCAACAGCTTAATTCTAAAAGAAGGCAGGGGATGTCATGTGAATTTAAACACCTTAGAAACCTGACCACCAAAATGTAAGTATGAACGTGGACCTTAATGCTTTACGCTAAGCAAAAATACTAGCTGCTACCTGGCTCATTCCCTGCAAAGCAATGTCTTGATTTTATATTATCATCTGTCCATGAAGAAAGCCAGCAAAGAGATTTCAGCTAAAGCCCTCCACAACAGCTGTCCCCTGTTCTATGTCAGAGACTTTGACATGGAAACCTGTCCAAACCATAGGTTATCTTCCACGTGCTGCCTACACATCAGCAGGAAGCAGAAAAACCCACACATAGTCATATAACATTGCAATAGGTCAACACCTCCTTGAAAACAATTTCAACATAGGTAGACAAAGTGTCTTCCTGCACCTAAGTCTGTGCTGAAAGAGCATTTCCAGCTTTCTACACAGTTGACTTAATACTACCTTTTATTTACTCTACAATGACCTAAACCAGCCAGTATACCTCCATGTATCACAAAGGGGACAGGGAAAACAAAAAAGAACCCCCGACAATTTCCCATGTTATCTATAGGAGCTATGTAAATGAAGAATCTGAATGGTTACATCAACTCAGGTTTACACTTACTACTCTTTTTTCTTCTCATTTAGGACAATTACAATCAAATTACAGCCATTCTGGACAGATGGGTTTATTTCAGTCCTTTTATACTAACTCATCTCTTAAATTCTGGCTTCATCACACTCACTGTCATTCATTCCTTCTTCAAATGGTTCCAACTCATGCTCTTCCTCTCCTCTAACCTCCTCCTCTCCCTTCCTACCAGCCCCCCCAAACTAGTAAGGCTGTTAAGACTCCATCCAGAGCCAAGGAGAAGTCTCAGCACCAAGCTCCCAGTTCTGGCACAGCACAGTAAACAAACGTTAGCTATGCCCAGAGCCAGCAGTTTACCAGCTCACATGCAAGGCAGCTGGGAACCAGCATGAAGGGGCACTTGCACACAAACTGGCTCCAGACCAAAAACATACACACCAAAGCTTCCACCATCTGCTTCCTGTGCCCAGCAGATCTCAATCCAAGTTCTTTAAATGTTGTTTCCCTGCAGGTGGTTCCCTTCCCTCTGTCTTGTCAAAGCTTCCATCAAACCGGGGTCAGAAATATTCCAGACGTCACAACTGCAGCCTGGCAAACATTTTCCATTCACAAATAAATCTCAACCAACAGGTTTAAACTGAACTGCTCACAAAAATACCCAGATACCAGCAGGTAAGCAGATTTTGGGACAGAACTCTACTCTGTTACCCATTGGTTTAGGAACAAATACTCTCCAAGTATTTCAGTGGCTGGCTGAGAACAGACTGAGCAGATAAAGCAGCAGGAGCTCAGTGAGAGCCAAGCCCTGAGAACTACACACATCTTCTTCAGAGAAACACATATTCTGAGAAGCNTTCAAAATGTTTTTGGGGGGATGGTGATTTTTTTATTTTAGAGGTTAATTTCTGGGGCTTTTTTTTGATGCTCATTTGTGCAGGGTGATGGTTGTGATTTGGATTTTGGGTTGTTTATTCTGCCAAGAAAGCTCAGAGCTCATCTCATCTAATGAGCAGGAGAAAGAAGTGCATAGAAATTCATTCCCAAATCCAAGTGTGCAATCAAGTCTGTTTAAAGTAGGCTGTAATTCCTCATGCTTGTAAATCTAGTTTTAAGGTCATTAATATCAATTTAGAACTACCAGAGCCTCATGAAACTATTGAACTGTTCTGCCAGTTCAAATTTATTCAACGTTTCTTTGAAGGATTTACTTCATTCCTGTAGACCTTCTGCTAGGTGTCATACTGTGCATTTCTCTGTTCCATACTTCTGTTTGAGAGAAGTGAAATGTTAAGTGCTTACATCTTACAAAGCAAGGAAAAAGAAAGTACTGCAGTGTGAGACATTAGAAAATCTGATGCTAATTAACAATAAAACACAGNTTTTTTTTTTTTTTTTTAGGTACTTTAGAATACATCTCTGCTCAGTGCATGGGCTTTTATACTTTCTTTGTAAATATGAGTTCAGGCAGGATTTTTTTATTCTACTCTGGGACCAATCATCAGGGTATTAGTTTCATCACTAGCCCATATTAGGTAAAAATCTAAGTTTAGACTGTAACTTTCAAATTTGATATTATTTTGGACATAATAAATCATCAGCTTTCATGTCTGAATGTTCAGATTGCATGAGTACTTTCACCAAATCATGATACTAGCATTTTATTAATCTGAAATGTATTGTTTTATCTTTTAAAAACATTTGACAATGTTTTTGTCAAATCTTTGGGACCTTTTGGTTTAAACTTCATTATTTTGAGCTTTTCCTCCGTGACAACCAAAACATTAGATCATATGAAGGAAAAACTTGGAGAGTTGAGAGTGTTTGGCCTGAATAAGCCAAGGCTGGGAGGGGACTCTTGCTGTCTTCAGCTCTCCAATAGGAGATTAAAAGGAAGAGAGACAGATTTTTTTTGAAGCTTGGAGCTGTACAGTGAAGGGACATGAGTTGGAGCAAGGAGATTTTTGGTAAGAAATTAGGACAAGAATTCTGACTGTAAAGGTGGTAAAACACTGGAATGGGCAAAAAGAGGTTATAGAATCTCCATGCTGTGATATATTCATAACAGGACTGGTTATAATCTCCAGCAACTTGATGTAGCTTTGAAGTGAACTCCAAAGTTGGCCCTGCTTGGAGCAGGTCACCTTAGAGGCCCCTTCCAATCACGTTTATAATGTGAGTCTGTTTTTGCCTTTAAAGTTTCTGATTATCAGGCATTCTGATCCTTATAGCTGTGACTGAAGTGAATTTGTCTTCAGATCCCTGACACCTGGAAATCTGAGGTGAAATATTGACTAATGTATTTTGAAAATATTAAATTTGAAAATAATAAGAAAAAGGTGCCAAAATAGCTTATTGGGAAAGTACATAGCTGGAAAATTATTTCTAAGCCAGTGGCACACTCAAGAATTTTTTATATTTAAAATATTTTTTTTAAGCAGGCAGTGGGAACAATGAATGCACAGATCAGAAGAGAAAGGACAGAACATCTTAGAAGCCCTGAAGGAAAAAAGGTCCTTATGTTCTTTTCTTGGGTCTTATCTCAGTGGCAGTAGGGAAAGTAGAGCTTTTAAAAAGTTGAAGTGAATCAGGATATAGCTCTTCAATATTACTTACAGAATAAATTCCTTATGTCCTTCTGGTTTTTATTACCTTTTAAATTTCTCTCCAAGGTTTCAATGACTACTATTTCTGAGATTCTTTGCAGAAGAGTTCAACTGAAAGGGCTTATTGGAAAATGAGCTGTGAAATGTCCCTACTGTGATTTTTGTTTTATGAAGAATGGATCAGACCTTCAACGTCATATTTGGGCTCATGAACTCTGGTTTTAAGCTCTTGGCCATATAATCAGTTTCCTATTACACAAAGGTAATGACATAAAAAGGAATTTAAGCTACAAATGAGGTTAAATAATTAGTTTAATATCTTCTGAATCACATATGGAACTGCATACTCATAACATGAATAGGTAGCTGAAATGTTTTATAAAATTAATGTTTCAGATTCTTTTTTTTTTTCAAAACTCATTCATAAACATCTGTGAAATATTCTAGAATAACTGTGAGGAGTGAATTAAATTATGCTCTCTCTCTTAAAAAAAGTAATTTTCTGCCTTCTTATGAATAACTGCTGCTCCTTTCACATTTGCCCAGAAATACCTGTTATGGGCAGTGGCTGTTGAAATTCTTAAA
>VYZU01068146.1:30443-43227 GCA_013401355.1 Ceyx cyanopectus | reverse complement strand
CCCTCCCTCGACCTGCTGGCCACCAGACTCGCCCTGGAGGCAGCTGATGAGCTGAAGAAAATGCACATGAGGTTCTGACTATTGATTTGACTTCATGTTTTATTAGGCTGCTTGAAGCACGATACAAAGGTGCTCACCAAATGACTCTGACATCAGCAGAGGGTGAATCAGAAGTGGAACTTGGACCTGGCCACCATCATCACCACCACCCTCCTCTGTTAGTCTCAGAGCAGTGATGACTGAGGCAAGAAACCAGATTTAGGCTGCCACTGGTTGCCACAGGCTCTGCTGTAACTCCATCCTCTTCACACAAAGCCAGTTTCCTCTTCACAAGTGAACACAAGGTATATTGTTCAACAGAGAAATCTGGGGGGGGGGGAAATGTAAACAATGCTGTTGTTAAGAGGATAATGAAGAACACAGAAAGCTGGCAAAGAGAACAGACCACAAAGGTGAGTGGCCCTGTGAACAGGACAGACACAGCAGCAGCTCCACACTCCTGAGCTGAGTGTGAACTCCAGGTCTCTGTCCAGGGGGGTGGGAGCTGGAGCTGCATGTCCCACCTCCTGGAGCAGATGGTTGTGCCAGTTCACTTCAGCCCAGTGCAGAAAATCCCCCCTGCAACCTGGCCCTGGGTACCAGCTGCCACAGCACCCTCAGAACAAGGGCTGCTTTGGATGGACTCGAGTTAATCATTGTTTTGTGAAGTTAAATTTGGACTGCTGACGTGAAGCACCTCTCCTTCCCCAAACAGAGTGTATTAGAGACCCCACTTAGCTTAAAAAAAAATCCATAAGCTGGGTAGAGCACCGTATTTAGAAGCAGTTAATTGCAAAGGAGAGGTTCCCACATTGCTGGCATCTCAAAATAAATGGGCTCGTTTGCTTTTCCAGGCAGAGACAAGCAGTTGGGAAACAGTGTCACCAACACTGTGCACGCCTGTCACGAGAGCACAGGAAATTTTAAGATAAATTCAGCACCAGATCAGAGGAAAGAACTTGGTGCACTTGCAATGCTATTTATACTGCTCCCCCACAGCAACTCCCACCCCGTTGCTGCTGTCTCTGGGGGCCTCGTGGTGCAGAGCATGGGGGAGACCTGTCAGGGGGAATTCACCCACCTGATGGGCACCCAGGGGATGGTTTGGAGCATCCATCATTTGTGGTGTGACCCCCCTTCACCTCACCCAGCTCTGGTCCTCCTGCATCCTGGCTGCAGGGTGAACCAAACCTGGGGCAGGTCTCACTAAGAACAGCTTCTGCTCTCTGTGTTAGAACAAATAATCTGAAGTGGAAAGATAGTTTGGTTGCTCTTGAGGAAAAAAAAAATGCTCACTTTGCTCTCCTTTGTAACTCTCCCTTTTATTCCCAAAGAATGGTTTTCATTTTGGGGGGAAAAATTTAATTTGAGCAGCACTGAGCAGAGTCTGACACTCTGCAGAGGTGTAGAGAAGTGTGGGCAGCAGGTCAAGGAAGGTTCTCCTTCCACTCTGCCCTAGAGAAGCCACATCTGGAGTATTGGGTCCAGTTCTGGGCTTCCCAGTTCAAGAGAGACAGGGAACTACTGGAGAGAGTCCAGCAGAGGCTGGGGAGATGCTGAGGGGCTGGAGCATCTCTGTGCCCAGCACAGGCTGAGAGCCCTGGGGATGTTCAGCTGGAGCAGAGCAGCTTGAGAGGAGAGCTGAGCAATGCTGAGCAAGAGAGAAAAGGCCCTGGGGGACAAGAGGCTGGGGCCAGACTCTGGGCAGTGGTGCCAGGGACAGCACAAGGGACACCAACTGGAACCCAGGAGGAGAAAGTTCTCTGTTGTGAGGGTGTCAGAGCCTGTCCCAGGCTGCCCAGAGAGGTTGTGGAGTCTCCTTCTCTGCAGAGATCCCAACCCCACCTGGACACCTGCTCTGGGTGACCCTGCTGGAGCAAGGGGGTGGCACCAGGTGATCCCCAGAGGTCCCTTCCCTCCCCCACCACGCTGGGAGGCTGTGATTGAGTTGTTCTCAGAAGCCTTTGTAATGCCATTGCAGTTTAAGGAATTGCTGACACTGAAGGTCGCTGCTGCTGGTGAGGAGAACCAGGCTGCACAAGTGCTGCCAGGAACAGATCAATGACAAACTGAAACCTCTTGGCTGCTGTTCAGTCACAGTAATGGAAAGGTCCAGTCAATCCCAGGCTGATGGCATCAGTGATTTAAAGCACTTTACTGTACACAGTTGAAATATCATGGAAAAAAGAAACCCAGAAGCTTTCTAAACATTTACACAGTTTAAAGTAGTGTGAACACATCAGCAGTGCAGAGGCAAAGGTGAAGTTTGGGTTCTGGAGGCTTGAAAACCAAACTGCAGAGCACACAAGTAAGTGCATCCATCCCTGTTCCTTCTTTAAAGATAACTTGTTTGAACTGTGTTTGATTTTTAGTTTACAAATACCAAGACAGTCCAGTCCTGTCATCTGTATTCTTGTATTTTGCCCTTTACTTCAGTTTGTTTTTGTGGATGTTATCCTGGAAATTGCAAAAGAAAGAAGTATATAATATAACAAAATAATTCCCCTGACCTGTCACTGACTCAGTACAATACTCACAGGGGAAAGGAACATTTATTTTGCATCAAAGGCCTTTTTTTTATTGCATCTCTTTGTAAGCCTTATTCTCTTGGTAAGCAAGAAAACAGATTTGGCTACAGTTGTGTGTGATTAATTCCCTAGAGAAAACAACTTTAAAGGTTATGATACAAAATTACATCCTTCCCAGGATGGTATGTTGTGGTGAAAACGGACTATTTGGATTATAGGTTGGAAATCCTCCCCTGTTATAAACATTGTTCTTGGAGTAACTTTTAGAAGCACGTTGATTTCACCCCAGTTATGTGTCAGAGAATGACTGGTAGAAATGGGCAAGTACCAGTGTCCTGAAATCAGGGAGAACAAGCAAAACTCTCACACTGCAGGCAGGACTAGGAGACTGAAAACATCTTTGTGATGATGTTACCATAGGAGCTCAGCCACATAAAGTGATGTGTGTGAGCACATGAGACTTTAATTCTCACCAAAGAAAGTGGCCTTTGGGAGTTTGGGTCATTCCTGGATGTGTTCTCAGGCTCTGGGCAGTGCTTGAGGTGGAGGCAGAGGTAACAGCCCTCCCTGCCTGTTGAAGATCTGCTATGGGTGTGAAAACCCAGGGAAAAAAGTGGGTTTGGCATTCAAGGCAAAGCCATGGGAATGGGCAGCAAGAATGAAAATTGATNACCCAGTGATGCCATGTGGCTGAGGAAAAGGGTCAACATGGTGCAAAAACAGCCAAACTCTGCTCTGCTGGGTCCATGACAGCTGTGGAAACAGGTTGAGAAGGGCTGGATTGTTTCCTGTTGGGAGAAGAGAGCAAAACAATAATTTATCTACTTGTGGTTAGTAAACTACACCCACCCAGACAAACACAAAAAAAAAGGTGACTTTTTAATCACCAGGACAATGCCCCCAAAATGTAGCAGCAGCAGATGGGCTCTTCAGAAGAAAATGCCAAAAATGTGTGTGTGTGAGTGTGGGGATCGTCCCCTGGAACTGAATCATCTGCTCACTGGTGCTACTGGTGCAGTTTCCTGTGACTTTGAGAAGAGTTTGAAACCACAGAGGAGAAACTGAGCTCTTTGCTGTGCAGACTGGAGGATGGAGCCTGGCTTCTCAGGTTGGTGTAAACACCGAGTTGTTTACGCTGGGGTTTGTGAGGCCAGGAAGACGGTTGTAGGTTTTTTATGATCCAAATACAGCAGTAGCTCAGCCTGTGCCACAGCTGATGCTGGACACGTGCAGGTGACAGCTACAGCCTTGGCACTGGGGTGATGGAGAGGTGACCCTCATAGAATCATAGAATGTTTAGGGCTGGAAGGGACTTCCAAAGGGCATCTAGTGCAGCCCCCCTGCAGGGAGCAGGGACACCCTCAACTAGCCCAGGCTGCTCAGAGCCTTGGCCAACCTCACCTGCAATAGCTCCAGGGATGGGGCCTCAACCACCTCCCTGGGGAGCCTGTGCCACTGAGCCACCACCCTCAAGGAAAAGAACTTCTTCCTGAGATCCAGTCTAAATCTACTCTAATTTAAACCCATTAGTCCTTTCACTCCAGGCCTTTGGAAACAGCCCCTCGCCAGCCTTCTGTAGCCCCTTCAGGCACTGGAAGGTGCTCTAAGGTCTCCCCAGAGCCTTCTCTTCTCCAGGCTGAACAACCCCAGCTCCTTCAGCCTGTCCCCACAGCAGAGCTGTTCCAGCCTCTGAGCATCTTTGTGTCTCCTCTGGCCCTGCTCCATCAGCTCCATGTCTGTGCTGTGCTGAGGGCTCCAGAGCTGGCTGCAATACTCCAGCTGAGGTCTGAGCAGAGCAGAGCAGAGGGGCAGAATCACCTCTCTCCAGCTGCTGGCCACACTTCTCTTGCTGCAGTCCAGGATGCCATTGACCTTCTTGGCTCTCATGAGGCTCAACGAGGCCAAGTGCAGGGTCCTGCACCTGGGGTGGGGTAACCTCTGGTATGAATTTTTTTGCCCATGAGAGTGGTGAAGAATTTTTTTGCCCATGAGGGTGGTGAGAGGCTGTCCCAGGTTGCCCAGACAGGCGGTGGCTGCCCCATCCCTGGCACCATCCCCCTCCCACCCCAAGCCGGGCGGCGACCGGGACTCGGCACCACCCCCGGGCGGGCTCTGCCCGGCGCATGCTCCGCAGCCGGGTCCCGCTGCCACCGCCGGGACCTCCGCCCTGCTGCTGCCGTCCGGAGCCCGTGGGCTTCACCGTGTCCCGCACCCAGCCGAGTTGTGCGGTGCAGTGCGGTGTGTCCCCCGCACCAACCCCCCGGGGCCTTGGCCCGCCCGCACGCCCCGGGGCTCGCGTAGCTCCCGCCCGCCCACGGAAGCGGTGAGTGGGGCCCGAGGGAGGCGGGGGGGGGGGGGCGCCCCCCCCCCCCCCGGCCCCCCCCCCCCCCGGGGGGGGGGGGGGGTCCCGTTCCCGGTTCCCCGGGCCGAGCGGGAGCGGAGGGTGGCGATGCGGGGAGGTTGGTAGCGGTGCGGGACGGAGGGCGCTTGGGCCACGAGCGAGGCCTCGGAGATGGCCGCCGGTGCGGGGGCGGTGCGGGGGTTCCCCCCGGCGGCCTCGCCGTCTCCTGGCCGGGCCCGGCTGAGCGGTGCCGCTGGGGATGGGGAGCGGGGCCGAGCAGGGCTGGGAAGCGGTTTTCAGAGGCAAGTTTCGGCCGCAGGGTTAGGGGGAGGCCGCGTTTTGGGGATGGGAACTGGAGGAACTGGTGGAATCACAGAGTGACAGTGGCAGGGGTTGGAAGGGAGCTAGAAGATCATCTAGTCCAACCCCCCTGCCAGAGCAGCATCACCTAGACCAAGTCACCCAGCAACAGAGCCAGGAGGGTCTTGAGTGTCGCCAGAGGAGACTCCACAACCTCTCTGGGCAGCCCCTGCCAGGCTCTGTCACCCTCACTGGGAACAAGTTTGTCCTTGTGTTTCCCCTCAACCTCTTGTGCTCCAACTGACTCCCATTGCCTCTTGTCCTGTCACTGGATGGCACTGAGCAGAGTCTGGCTCCATCCTCCCTACACTGCCCTGAACATCTTGACAGACACTGCTGAGCTCCCCCCTCAGTCTCCTCTTCTCCAGGCTAAAGAGCCCCAGCTCTCTCAGCCTCTCCTCAGCAGGGAGATCTCCACTCCCTTCGGCATCCCTGCACTGGACTCTCTCTTGCTTGGGTATCCATCACCCCAGAGGGTGTTGCAGGGATGTGGAGCAGGTAACCTGGCAGCTGCTGAGTTGCATCTATTTGCTGCCTTCTCCAGACACCTCTGCTGTTTGTGTGTGGGAATTGCTGTGTTTGGACAATACATATTATAATATATATATATGTATATATTTTGGACATATATTTATATGTCTGGACAATATATATTATAAATATATATATATAGGACATATATTTATATGTTTGGACAATATATATTATATATATAATATATTTTTTTTTGGAAATACACAGAGAAAGCTCATATATGAGGAAAAGCAGGACACAAAAGTCCAAAGCAGGTTGACCAGGTAGGTTTGGTGGCAGGAAGACAGGAGGGCAGTGGCTCAGTATGGCTGGACCTGAGGATGGGGGGAGCTTGTGGCTCCTGGTGCTGCTGCTCTGATGGATTAGGGCTGAGGGGGAGTGTGTTTTGAGGCATAAAGATCTGGCAGGAAATGAGTGCAGTGCAAGAAACTTTGGGTTGGTTGTTAGCTTGGTTTTTTTTCAGGTTGATTTTTTTGTCTGCCATGGCTATACCATCAAGTTGCACCAGGTGTTCCAACTTCACACCAGTTCACCCAGTTTAACCCTGGCTGGGAGGAGGTTCTTGGCAGTTCCCTGGAGCAGAAGTGTGGATGTTGGTACCGTTTTACCCCGGGCTGCTGAAGCTGCTTGAAGTTGAGTTTTGCCCATATAAGGGGAGCATTTGGCATTTCCTCCTGACACTTGTTTTTCAAACCCTCAGGAAGCTGCACCTTGAGCTGAGCTGGTGACACCCAGACAGGTGCTTTGAAAATACAGAGCCTCTTAAGGACACTCTGCTTTCTGCTGGGAGCAGGTAGCAGCTGCAGGTAGATTTTACAAGTGTTTTTGGCAGTGATGGTTTTACTGGCTCCATTCTCCTTCAATAGCTTGCTTCTCTAAGATTCTCCAAGCCTTTGTCCCCAAAGCCCAGTGGAACAGAGATTGTACTGTGCTCACACAGAGCACAAACATCTGACCTTTGGGAAGGGTTAGGTGAAAAACTCCCAAAAAGCCAGAGTGAGTGGGTTGAAATTTACACAAGAATATCAACACTCAGCTGGAACAGCTCCTGGAAGCCTCTGCAGTGCAGAAATCTTGCAGAATTCATTTCAAAGAGGCCTTTTTTTTTTTTTTCAGAGGTAGATGTTGTATATCTAAACTGTTGAAGGAGATGCTGTTTCTCTGGGTCCAGATGGACTTGTTTGTTGGGTTTATTTAAAAAAACAAAGATTTGGAGGGAAGATCTGACACCAAAGCTTTGGAAAACAAACCTGTGTGCATTGCAAAGCAAAAAAGCTGAAGTGTACATCAACAAGCACTCTGTTTGTAAATTCAGTTTACTTTGTAAACTCATTTTTTTCCTTAAACAGGGTCTGTGATTCAAGCTGAACTCAATTTCTTTTAGCTTACCTCTGAGGGGGCTGGAATGAAGCAGGGTTTCTTAGCTGGAAGAGGAGATGATAACAGTTCAGTAAGTTTAGACAGGCACTTCTGTAATAATTCAGTCTTGGAAATGAAAGATTGAATTCACAGAAACCAGCTTCTCCTTTTTGTGCAGCATGGAAAAAAAAACTCTTTCCATTTTCGGAGGCAGCATCCTGACAGTGATGCAGAGAGATTATTGCCTCTTTCCTGCCACACACCTCCCCATCCTCCCTTGATTTGGGGGCAAAAACACCTCCTCCACCTGCAGAACTCACCCCAGGTTTCTTGGCATGAGGAAGAGTGTGAGAATTCAGCAGAAACCCTTGATTCTGGACTCTGTGTTGGGCATGGGTGGCACAGATGTGCTCTGTGGCTGCACAAAAAAAAGGAGTGTTGGGGTTGTTTTGAGAGTTTAGAGCTTTTTACAGGTAAAACCAACAAATCCTTAAGACCAGTTTGTATTTAGGTGTGATAAAGGTTTGTTGGGAGAACCTCTAAACCAGAAGGCACCCTGGGAGAAAACACTTTGGTCTCTATTTCTGACTCATCTGGTGTCCAACAGCAATTAAAAATGACAACTTGTTTTCTTTTGGATGATAAACTGGCAATATTCAAGTAGTTCTTTTGTCTCCTGCCCAACAGTCTCTTTCAAGATGGGGTATTATTCCTGTCAAAACCACTTGAGCTGCTTTAGATCTCTGCAGCACTTACCATGCAATTAAATTCCAGGTATTGGCAATGGCAACCTCTTGTCAGATTGATAGAAAATGGATTTTAGAGTCAATTAAATCTCACAGCCTGCCTTTTGCAAAGAAAGCTTTTCCATGCACTGATGCTGCTCAGTTTTGCTAGGAGGGTGAGACAAATCTTCTTCAAGCTCATCAGGAAGAAAAGTGGAGTCTCAAATAAATAGCATTTTGGGTTTTTGGCAGCTAAATTGTTCCAACAGCAGCTAGAGTTTCTACACAGCACAGATTAAAGGGGATTATTCTGCTCACCCACTCCTCCTCCAGTATTTGTTTTTCTCATTCACCTGATCCAGGAAACTGAAACAGTGACCAGAAAAAAATGGAGTTGATGGGCAAGAAGTTGGTTGCTACTTCTCTTGCTTGAAATGGGAGTGGGGAAGTGGGATTTGGTGGTTTTAATGTCCTAGCCTGTTGAAAACAGGTGGATTTTTAAGGAACAGGTCCTGAGAAAAATCTTTGTGCTGAATTATAGAACTACAACCAGTTTTGCTGACTGGAGTCATTCTTTTTTTTTTCCCCCCCCCCCCCACCCCAAGTGGTTATATAAATGTAAGAGAAATTGCATAACTGACAGAAAAACTGAGCTACAGGAAACTGGATGAGCAGCTTCTACTTGCAGGAGTGTAGCCTGGGCCACTGATAGCACTGCTCACACCTCCTGCCTTGTTTGATAACACTGCTGTCAAAGTGGCTCCCTGCACCTCAGCTGGCTATGATTACACTTGCAAACAGCAGGGCCATAAAACTCTCTGTTAAATTGGTTTTTTTTTTCTCTTTTCCCAGTGAAAACTAAGCTAGGAAATCAAGGCAATCAATGGAGAAGTGGAGGATGCTCATCATCTTGCAGAGCAGGGTAGTGGGGAAGCCTGGGTGGGGGGAAAAAAAATCAAATTGGAGTTTTTATTTGAAAATAAATCAAGCTGCAGGGTGAGGATTCTGAACAAGTGCAGTTGTAGCAACCAAAGAATAGGGGAATTCTCCCTGTGGAGACAGTGGCTCTGTGGTGCTGTTTGCTCTGATTCCTCAGCACCCCAAATGTGAATATAGTGCAAATTTTGAGCACTTTTGGGACAGCCAAGTGCTGTTTCAGCTGTTCCTTGAGTGTTTTATTCCAGCTACTGAGCTGAGCCTGGTTCCCCATCAGGTATCCCTGCTGGAATTCAGAAAGGCATTGAAATAATTTTATTATTGGTGCTTTTAATAATTACCCCTCAAGCTGGGGCACACTCTGTCAGAGTAACTTTGCCAATCATCCACTTCAGCTCTAAGCTACTTCATTTTATTTGTTTGCATCTGGATGGAGTTTTTTTCAGGAAATGGATTTGGCAGAACTAATTGGCAGGGTCATTTTGAGTCCCTGACAGCACAAAGAGATGCATGAAACAAAACAACCCTTAAAAACCTTGGCACTTGCACAGTCTAAACCACTTTTTGTTGCTTGCCATCCACAAATAACCTGTTTCTGCACTCCTCTGGATTTTACTAGGGTGGAATAACAAATTCAAAGCAGGTTTGTTTGTTTCCTTGCTGTTTTATTTTGATTTTTGTGTGTATTTGTTTTTGTTACAAAGCTCTGTTAGTTTATAGGACATTAGATCTTATAGGGAAAAATCAAACAATGTAAGAGATACCATCTAAATCTTGCATTAAGCTCATTTTTTTTCTATTTAAATCTGCTATTTTGCATGAGTTGGGTGGTTTTTTTGGTCCCTAGGATGTCAAGCTGTCACATCTTAACTCAAACCTGTGGCCTCCTGCCTGGAAAGAAACTGTGGCCACCCTCAGCTCTGAGGTTTTTTGATGAAGAGCAGCTCTAAGCTGGCATTTGCAGCTCACTTGATCTGGTTTTTTTTTTGCCCCCTCAGTGTCTTTCGTGTTTACTGAAGATGCACAAGAAATAACCTTTCACTTCCTGAACGCTTCTGTTATTTCACTTTTCCTCAAAGTGTGGCAAAAGAGATGCAAAATAATCTTGAAATTGCCAGAGCCCATCTGTTTAGAGAGTTTAAAAGTTCACCAGGAGCCAGGCAGTGAGATCAGGGGGCCTGACCTGTGAGTGTTGCCTTCTGCTCTAGAACCTGTGCTGGAACACTTGGAAAATCTCTTTTTTTTTGGTTATTTCTTTGAAACTTTTGCCTTTTTTTTTTATTCTGAAGCTGAAGGGAGAATTGCTGCAATTCCACAACTTTTGGAACACCACCTTCTTCTGATGGGATGCTACAACCTCATGACTTCTGTATTAGAAACATCAGTGCCTGGCTTAAATTTAGTTTATTTGACTGTTAGGTACCACTTTTTAGAAAATTTCTTAAAAACTTTGTCCCCTAAAGCCTGGGATAGTCCAGAGTCCATCCATAGGCAGAGAAAAGGAGCCTTATCCAATTATTTTTTATTTTTTTTTTTAGGTTTTAAATTGTTTATTGCCAAGAAAACCCCTCGTGTCCTGCTGCTGCAGCATTGCCCTGGTGAAGGGGGTTCCAGGGTGGTGGTTACTGATGCTACAGAGCAACAGCTACTTTCTGCCAGGTTAAAACAACACAAAAAAAGGAAAATAAAAAGTCCAGTGGGTTTTACAGTTTACAGGTTTGCCTCCTGTGGCAGGACTCTGCCTCTTTGGGGAGAACAATCTGGATCTGCTGTCCTGGCAGTGTGTGCCTTCAGATGATTTCCTGCTTTCTCCCAGCCCCAGATTCCTCAGCACTTCTTCCCATCCATTAGATCTTTGTTACTTAAGTGCTTGATCAGGTTTAATTAGCACTCGATGGGGTTGTTTGCTGCTGCCTCCCTCCTGCCTTCATTAGAGCTGCAGTTTCACACAAACAAATCAGTGCCTGTCAGTGCAGTTGAGTAATTACAACTAGAACTTGATTTGTCCCAAGCTTTGTGGTGACTCCAGCATTTACACTGCAGCTGAGATGCAAAACCCACCTGATATTCTGAATTATGCATCTTCCTGATGACTGAATTATGCTTTAGATTGAAATATTTCCATTTTATTACTGATATTTTTAATATTTAACCTTCAATCCAGGCCATACTCTGTCAGAATAACTTCCAACTTCAGATCTTCTGAGCTACTTCATTTCACTGCCTGGAAGTTGGGATTGAGGTGATATTGGAAGAGGATAAAAATTCCTGTTCAGCCAAGGATGAGCTGTGAGAGCTCCTGTGGCAGCTGAGGAAGATGAAGTGGATGATGGACAGGGAGAGAGGGAGCAGAAGCAGCACTTGCAAGGAAATTTCTTTGCATGTGGATGGAGTTTTTCAGGAAATTGAGTTGCCAGAATTAATTTTCAGTGTCATTTTGAGTCCCTAACAGCACAAAGAGATGCATTAAACAAAAAAAACCCCTTAAAAGCCTTGGCACTTGCACAGCCTGAATCACTTTCTGTTGTTCTGGTGAGAAAATCCTCACTTTTAGCTCTGGTTTGACATCTAAAAGCTCTGGGGATCAGCAGCTCTGGGTTAAGTGTGTGATGCTCCCCAGCAGAAAATCAGTTTAAAGCAGCCCCAATGAAAATCCTGTGCACTGATTTCTGGTCACAACCCATTAATTCTCAGAAGAGAGGAAAAAAAAAAAAAGGTGTGGTATTTCTGATGTGTTTAACACTTAATAAATCAGATCTGCTGGTACCTTCAAAGGAAAATAAAAGTACAGAGCCCTTCTTCTGAATTTCTCTGGAATCCCAAGAGTTGCTTCCTTGCTCTGTCTGATAATGGTGACAGATTTCTCTCTGCAGATGTTAGCAATGGAATTCTACTTGTGATTGGTGAAAAAGGCCTGAATTGAGGGAAAATTTGCTCACAGGAGTGTTTTTTGCACCTCTAATTTCCAAAGAGATCAGCTGTACACTAAAGTTTAGGGGGGAAAAAGGGTAGTGGGTTGTTGGAAGCCAGTGGATGCTGAGCACCCTGGGGCTTTTCACTTGGTTTCCTCTTCAGAATGAGGGAAATTGAGATTTTATTTTATTTTTTAGGTTTCTATTTGCATAGAAAAGCTGCATCTGGAGTGGTCCAGAGAAGTGCAGTGGAGTGTTTTAACTACAAATAACCTTGCCTGTTAATCTGCTCCCTGTGCAGAGAAATCACACATTTAAAATGCCACGTTTGCTTTGTCATTTCTGCTTAATTACAATTAATTAATCAATTTCACTTTGTGCCTTAGAATTCCAATAGCAAGGCAGGAGTGCAGCTTGGTTACAGCCAGGTTGTAAGGCACAGAGAAAAGATTTTGATTTGGAAAATGAGGTTTTTCCTCCCTGGGAAATTCATGTGCTAATCCTCAGGTTGCTTAAGCAAACTGCTGACAGGGTGATGCTTCCAAGTTGCTGCAGGAATTAGAGATTATTTTTAATTAAAAAAAAAACCAAATACATTCATTTGTGGCAGTATTTTGTCACTAATTTCCCTGTGTTCTTTGAAATCCCTAATTAACCTTCCAGAGAAAGCTCAGCCTGATGCAATATTTGCTCCATGTTTTCTAAAATCTGCTTTCAGTGCCTTAGGTTACAAATGGGGTTTTTTTTGGCCTGATCTTGAAATTCTGGAGCTAGTTGAGCATTATGATTCTGTGCATGTGATGGTGGATTTGAAATTTAGGTTTATTTTGGTTTTTTTTTCATGGGCTAACAGCTGCCTTCTGGTAATTGCAGTGACTCTTCTCCCTTCTCTCTTCTCCTTCTTTTTCTTCTTCTTCTTTTCTCTCCTTCTTCTTCTTTTCTCTCCTTCTTCTTCTTTTCTCTCCTTCTTCTTCTTTTCTCTCCTTCTTCTTCTTCTTCCTCTTCTTCTTCTTCATCTTCCTCTTCTTCTTCTTCTTCTTCTTCTTCTTC
>VYZU01068146.1:0-29991 GCA_013401355.1 Ceyx cyanopectus | reverse complement strand
TCTCTCCTTCTTCTTCTTCTTCTCTCTCCTTTCTTCTTCTTCTCTCTCCTTCTCCTTCTTCTTCTCTCTCCTTCTTCTCTCTCCTTCTTCTTCTTCTTCTCTCTCCTTTCTTCTTCTTCTCTCTCCTTCTTTCTTCTTCTCTCTCCTTCTTTCTTCTTCTTCTCTCTCCTTCTTTCTTCTTCTTCTCTCTCCTTCTTTCTTCTTCTTCTCTCTCCTTCTTTCTTCTTCTCTCCCCTTTTAATTTTTAATTTTATTTCTTCCCTTCTCATCAGTGGGGATTTTTGACCTCTCTGGTAACCCTTCCTTTCCAGCTGTATCTTCACCCCTCTTTAAAGTCTTTTCTCATTTGTGGAAGCACCAAAGGCTCCCTCTGAATCCACTCTCAGTGTTTAGCTGAAGTTAGAACCAAGTCTTGGTGGCAAACAATGGATTTTAAGTTTACCCTCCCCCTCCTCCTCTAAATTCAAGAGTTTTTTTGTCTCGTGGTGCCTTAGACACAAAATACACTGTGAGTTCTGGTATCAGCTTCAAAAGGGGAAATAGAAAACCCCAATTCTCCAGCACAGTTCCTGTTTTTCTGACTTGCCAGTTTGAGCTGAGCCCTTATTGCTGTTGGTTGGTGTTAGTTTTGGAAGCAGGCAGATGCTGGTTGCTGGTTAAGTAAATGGGGCAGCCTGGGCACAACATTAATCCATATAAAATAAAATTTCCTTAAAGGTTTCAGGTTAGTGATTTTCCTCCTGCATTTTCTTTTCTCCTGATGACAAAAAAAATCCCCTGGACCCCCAAAAGCAAAATGCCACTGTTCCTTTGTCAAGGAGCAGTGAGGATGCAATCAAAACTTGCCATAACTTGCTGAAGGATCTATAATCTGATTAACTTTGAGATGTTGCTTTGCTGCCACTGGCCTCTCTTTTCCTTCAGCATCTCTTAAGCCTCAAGATGAGGTTGGGTATTACTGGAGATCTGACAAAGAATTTGCTGATTTTTTTAAGCACAGAAATGGTTCTGGAGAACTGTTTCTATGTGAAATACACAGGACCATGTGTTGCCACCTACAGTGTAAAAAAGAATGTTAAACAAATTGTAATTAATATCTGAGTAGCTTGCTTGGTCTGGATTCAGTTGCACATCTATCACAAAGGTCTGCAAATGGCTTTTTGCTTCTCCTCTGATGTTTTGATGGCAAATGTACAGCTGAAGTATAAATATTACCAACTGAACTGTGTGGAAATTCCCTAGATGTGATCACTAGTTCCTGTAAACTCTGGTAAATAAGGGTCAGCTTTGCTTCAGAAGGGTTTTTCTCTGTTTTTTTGGGGGTGATTTGAACAAAGGAGAGCAGAGCTGCATTCAGCCTGTCCCCACAACCTGGGGAGCTCTGGGAGGATGATCTTGTCCAGGGGTGACTTGGTTACTCAGCTTGGGAGGGACAGAGGGTAAGAAAGTATTTTCTGGAGCAAAAAGTTTGCCTGTCACACTCTCTGAGACAGAAACCTGAGAGCTCCTTCATTTCTAGTCCTTTTAAATGCTGCTTTCCAGGCCTTTCAGAGCACAGTCCTGGGAATCATTTCCATAGCCACGATCCTGGAAGGTTGGAAGAATAAGCAGCAAATTCTGGTGAAGCCTGAGCAGTGTTGACACCCAAACCCTCCATCCTGGAGCTCAGCAGTGTGGAATGGAAGAGATGTCAGCCTGGGAAGGGAGATAGACAGGAGCTGCTCAGGGTGAGTCATATGTGTTTGAGTCAGTGCTAAAAGGTGTCCCTGCTCAGCTATTTTTACTATTTGCTTACTCACATTTACTGTACTAAGCTCTTTACAGGAATAGCAGCTAAAAGCTGCAGTGAGGTCTGAAAGCCACTTTTCATGGCAACAGCTTAATGATTGGGACTGACATCCTCAGGTCCTGCCTTTTCCAAGAGTTTGAAGTTCTTGGCATAATTCTGAAGCTTCCAGAAGTGCTGCAGTCCATTATTCAGACCTACAGGGCTAAATTGGCACTGAGGTTGGAGCTTGCAAGCAGCTCAGCAGTGACACAGCTTGGAGCAGTGAGGAGTAGCTTGGTAGTACCTACAGGTAATTTTCTACCTCCCCAGGTGGAAATCTTGTTTCAGAAGGGACATGATTTAATATATTAAAGAAAAAAGCAAGCATATATAAATATTATATATATTATATTATATATATAAATCTATATTTAATATATTAAAAAAATCTTTAATATATTAAAGAAAAAAATATATTTAATATATTAAAAAAAATTTAATTTCTTGGGTTCAGCCACAAGGGAGGTGTAAACCCTGCTTGCAGTGTGTGCAGTCCTCACCTAGCACAGCAGCATCTTCATCCCCACAGCTCTGCTGACCAGCAAGGTGCAGCCCTGCCTCTCTTCTTTACCAAAGTGGATATTCTCCTCTGTCCAGATGTGAACAGCTGTATTTGCAGCAGGGAGAACCTCAGGAGGTTGCTGGGGTGGTGTGTGAGTGTCACAGAGTTCAGCAGTGGTTTCCTGTTTACTGCTGCTGAGCGAGGCCTTGGGTTTGGGCCAGAGAAGGTGCAAGAGTGTGGCTGGTGGATTTGCTGCTGCACAGCTCTGGCCCTGCCTCTCCCCAGCCCTCCCTGGTGCTCAGCAGGGTCTGCAGCCATGGTGCAGCCAAGTTCCTTGAGCTTTGTGTTGGCACTGGAGCAGGGGAGGGAGGTTGGGGGCACAGCTCTTGAGGCCAGAGGCTCTTCGGTTGTGTGGGGCTGCACGAGCTGCTGAAGCCAAGATAACTTTTGTTATCAGCTCCTTGGGAAGAAGGGTTGATCTGTGGCAGGTAAAACCTTAGGACAAGATATTGTTCCCCTTGCCCTTGTTGGTAGGACTGAAGGAAATGGCCTCAAGTTGCCCCAGGAGGGGTTTAGGTTGGAACTGGGGAGTTCCAACCATTGCATGCTGAAGCTGCTGGCCTGTTTTGCCCCCTTTGAACCACGACTGGCACAGCCCTCAGAGGTTAACATGTAAAATGTGCTGCTGTTTATCTGGTTAGTTAAAAATAGTCCATGTGTTTGTGCAAGAGATTGAATGAATTGAGTGTAAATATTGAGTTTTCTCCACACAGGGCGATCCTGGGATCTAACTCACAGCTGACCAAAGGCTGATGCCAGAATCCTCTTCATGGTAAGAAGTTCACCACCTCAAGCCACAGCACTCCCAGGCACACTGGGTAGTGGAAATGCAGTAGAAAACTGGCTAAAAATAACTATTAGAACTTTGGTTGTTTAGATAAACCCATAATTACTGCTCCAGTGTCTGGTGCTGTGCTGGGATTATCAGCTCAGGTAGGTGCAAGTGGGGCCAGAATAATCTCTGTGTTGATAGGTGGTGGTGGAGGAGTGGACTGGATTTGTAGGTTCCTTCTCAGCCTTGTGCTCCTGCAGAACAAGCTGCCTGGGGCAAAGTCTGCCCCTGATACAGTGCTAAATTGGCAGTTATTTTAGTACTCTTGGGAGATAAAACTGATACTGGGGTGTTCCTCTATTTCAAGCAGAAAAAAACTGTTAGATAAAACTTAACTGCAGCAGCTGGCAACCTGGCCTTCATCACATCCTATTCTGGCCCATCTTCCCCTGTAGGGGAATCAGGGTGAAACCAAGGAGGATTTGTGCTGCCCTGAGACCCAGAGCTGTGACTCACACCATGTTTGCACTCAGTAGCAGCTGCTGGCTCTGTGTGTGCACCCACAGCTACAAGTACCAGCTGTAGGGTTGGTCACAGGAGGTCAAAAGAGAGGAGAAGGAACATCTGACCCAGCTGCTGGAGAGCCACCACAGTTCAGACTTTGCTCTGGTAGAGAAGGAGGCACAAAGATCCTTGTGCTCAGCAGAGTTCAAGTTGTTTACTCCACACAACTAAGTACCTGCAGTTGGCTTTCACTGATTGGCTTCCTTTGTTTCAAGTGGCTTCTGCTAATTTGCTTGTATTTGATGATTTTTTAGGAAGAAAGGATTGTGCAGCTGTGAAAAATTTGGTTTTCTTCTCCAGTCTTTTGTCACAGTTGGGATCAGGGAAAAAGGATTTAGGGTAAGAGCTGTACCATGTCATTTCTGTATCACTTGTAAAGGTGATTTTTGGGGCTTACCTCCTCTTTTCAAAGCCAGGGAGGCAATTTAAGGATTCATTACAGCCTGAAAATATTGAATTGCAAGCAGCTGAAGTCTGTCCTGGGGGAGAGTCTGTCCCTCATCCAGTTCTTGCATCCTGGGCTCTAAGGCAGAAAAAAAAAAGCTGGAAATAAATCCTTAAAATGGACTGAATGGATTTAGAAGAGGGACTTGAGTGTCACATCTCATTTTGCTTCAGACAAGCCAATTAACTTCTCACAGCTCCTTCCTCTGACTAACAGGAGTAAATGTGTTTACAGCTCCTCATTAGTGCAGGTGTACTCCAGTGATCCAGAGTCACTCATAAAAGGGAATTGCTCTGTGTTTAGCCCTATAGATGGGCAAGGAACAACAGTATTTCCCTGGGTGGGACACTTGGCTATATCTAAATTAATTCTTTTATTTTATATTTGCTTTCCTGCTTATTGCAGTTGTAATTAAACCAAATGCTTTGAGGTTTGAAGTGATGCTACATCCACCACTGTTAAAACATTTACCCTCATTTCATCCACTGCTTCAGCACCAGTGAGCACAGCAGCTCACCTCTTATTGCCAGACATCATGGCTGCCCTGAGAAGAAGGAAGCCAAGTGTCTGAGAAAACAAAAGCTGCTTCAAAATCCAGCCATTAATGGGGGTGGTAAGACAATTGCCTTGACTAACTCTCCTTCACTAGTTTCCCAGCACAGATTTGAGTTGGAGGGGAGGGTATTTGCTGCTCAGAGCTCTGGGGTGGCATTGGCAGAGCTCCTTTCTGTCTGTAGGTTGGTGTCAGATGGCTGTGGCTTCCCATGGCAACACTTGGAGTGCTTTCACAAGGGAACATCTGCAGACAACTTCTCCCAGGCAACAAAAAATGATCTGTTGATAGGAAGGAGCAGTTTCCCCATGGGCTGATGGGTTGATCTCACTGCCCTGGCTGCTCTGGTGGGCTGCATGGTGTGTGCCCATGCCTGGCAAAGCTGGAGTCACTCTGCCTGCAGTCACAGGCTCAAATGTAGGGGCAGAAATCTCAGTTCAGCTTCTACCTGGCAGAAGAAGATGTACTGCTGCTTTTCAGACTAGCTCTTCTAGCTTTCTAGACCTGGAAGCACAGCCAGGAGCTGAGCTGTTTGCTTTGAAGGTACCAGAAGTTCCCAGTGTGGAGAAAGACCAGCTGGAGCTCCCTTGAGACCCTCAGAGTGAAGGAATGCTGAGTGAGTGCTGACAGGTACTTGGTAGCACCAAATTCTTCCCTCACACAGATACTGGCAGCAAGGAAAGGGGAGAAGAAACCTGAAGCTTTCTTTCTTAGCTCTGTTTCATCCTACTGCTGAGTTTCACTCTGCTGGGTGGCAGGTTTTCCAGGAATTGAGTTCTGCCTGCAAGACAAAGGTACCACCTGAAAGTTCTTCCTGATTCATGTCTCTCTTTCTTGCTGTGAGGAGCTGGGCTGGTTGCAGGTCTGGGCACTCAGGTTGGATTAGCTGAAAAAAAAACCATGTTGCTGCTAGCTTGCTGAGCTCAGGAGGAGGAAGAGGTTGGTGTCTTTTGTTTGGCAGCTCTAGGGAAGTCTGTACCTTAAAGACACCATCTTTTCCCCTCACACTGCTCATGTATCATCTGCACAGATGGTCACCAAGCAGAAGTGCAGGCAGTGTTCCAGCTGGGGCTTAGCACCCACAGACCTCAAATGTTGTGTTCAGGTTTGGGTCCCTCACTCCCAGCAGGACACTGAGGGGCTGGAGTGTGGGGAGGAGCAGCTGAGGGACCTGGGCTGGTTGAGCCTGGAGAGAAGGAGGCTCAGGGGAGACCTTCTGGCTCTGACACCTCCTGGCAGGAGGGTAGACCCAAGGGGGAGGGTCAGGCTCTGCTCCCAAGGGACAGGACAAGAGGAACCAGCCTCAAGCTGCCCCAGGGGAGGTTGAGGTTGGAGCTGAGGAACAATTTCTTCCCCTCCAGGGCTACCCAGGGCAGGGGTGGAGTCCCTGTGACCCCTGGAGGGGTTTCCAAGCCCTGGAGCTGTGGTGCTGAGGGCCATGGGGCAGTGGTGCCCTGGCACTGCTGGGGGATGGTTGGACTTGATGATCTTAAAGGTCTGTTTCCAACCACAATGATTATCATTCTGCCATGACTTTAACTTAATAAAAGATGAGCAGAAAACCCACAGACTTTGAAGATGAAATTGCTCTTGCTTGCAGTGGCAAAGCCCAAGTTTGCTTTGAAATGGTGTCAGTTTGCAGCTCTCTTAGAGGGAGGGTGTTTTGTTTTCTCAGGGCTGTCTTTGTTGGTGGCTGGCTCTGAACAAAGGCAAATATAGCTGGTAACCTTTTTGTTTGCTTTTGTTTGGGACTTATTTTAACTGGTGAGCCCTTAAGTGTGAACTCTTAACAATTAATCTTCTGACCACATAAAAAAAAACAACAAGGCAGACCATCAAAAAGCACTTGCCTGAGTGCAAAGCCACCACAGGAAGCATGCAGAGCACCAAAAATGTTTGTGATTGAAGCAAACCAGGGGATTCCAGTGTCTTGCCATGTGCAGAGCAGATGCTGACCATAGGAGACAACTCTTCAAGGCCCTCAGAGGTGATTGAAGTGCTTCTGGCAGCAGTTTAAAACCAGGTAGCACACACAGAGGTGCTGGGGTGCCAGCTCTGCTCGTGGGTGGCTCAGCCCCATGGCAGGATGATGCTTGCTCTAGGGTGAACCAGCTCCTCTGTAGCATGTCTCTTCTGTCCCCTGCTCCTCCTCTGAGGCCAGCTGACCTCCATGCATGTGCTGGGGGATGACAGAGAGGATGAGGAGGGAGCATGGAGCTGCCAGCACCACGGTGTGCAGCCTGCTGCCAGCTCTGGGAGGGGGTGGTGGAGAGAACTGAGACAAGAGACTCCATTTTATGCTACAGTTTGAAAATGAGAAAGGTCAAGAGCATGTCTAGCTGCTCTCAAGGAAGTGGCTCCAGGGCTGAGCTCGAGGGAAATGACCCTGTGTGCTCTCTGTGCTGAGGGCTCTGCAGAGCCAGAGTCTCCAGGGAGCAGAGCTGAGCAGTAGCTCTGTGCTCACTGAGGAGTCCCAGCCCCTCTGCACATTTTCACATGCTCTGGAGCTAGAAAGCTGTCACCCTGGGACTGGTTGGAGCAACTGGTGCTGATTCTACCTCTGGTGGTGGAGGCTGCAGAGAGGGATGTGAGAGCCCTGTGCTGGTTTCCTGGCTAAGTGGGCAAGTCATATAATTTCCTTCTGCTCTACTCATTTGCAGAAGAGACATCTTGGCAGTGGTTCTTCTGCCACCTCAGCAGTCATGACTTTGCTAGACATCAGCTGTTTGCTTGTTTTGGTTTTGTTGCTTACCAGAGGTCTAAGATGTGATCAGAAATCTGGGTGCTGGCATAGTCAGGCTAAATTGGGTTTTCCTTAGTATCAAGGAAAATAAAATATTCCCTGGGCAAGGAGCACTGGAGATGGGCAGTGCACCTGAAGGGATGTGTTCTCAGTGTTGGGCTCAAGGTGGTGTGGTGGTTTTGCAGCAGGAGGGTACAAAGACCCCCCTCCCAGCTTCATTCTGAGTAATCCCCCAGCAGAACAGGCTGTGGAGCAGCACAGTGGCATGTCTAGGAGCTGGGCTTCACCTCCATAGCTGAGCTATTGAAACCAGTCATGAGTGAGCAGGATGAAGTGACTTTTTGATTTAATCCAGCCAGGAGGGGAGTTGTTTTGCAGCTACAGACCTTCATTTCAGGATGTTGGGCAATGAAAAAGCTTCATTCTTTTCCTGGTGGCATTTTTTGCTTAGGAGAATTGCTGAATGGAAAGAGTTAAGGTGTGTTAGAGCTGCTGTGACCTCCTGTTCACTCTTAGTCTGCCCCAGTGAGGCTCACACACTGGTTCTCACTGGAGCTTTAGCTTTCAACTGGGGCACAAAGAGAACATGTGTAGTCTTGCCACATCCAGCTCCAGTGACCTCACAGAGCTCACTTGCCAGGTAAGCCCAGAAGGAGCAAGCTTTGCTCACTTTTAACACTTGCTCTTCCAAAAGAAGCCCTGCTGAAAACCATTCAGGTCTTGCCACACCACCTGATTTTCCTGGAAGTTTTCCCACCCCTCCAAAGTGAACTGCAGGAAAGCCCTGAAATCACTGCAGGGCCACCAGGAAGAGGCTGTGTTTCCTGAAGAGCTGCTTCATTGCTGGGAAGATGACACAGCTCTTTGCCAGCAAATTTCCATCCCATCTGAAAGGTGCAAGCTGCCTGTCCCTCTCTAGGGCAGGGACCTAGGTGAGTGGTGTGGAGGGAACATGAAGGAAGGAAGAGGTTCATTAATGCTGTGTCCCAGGCAGGAATCAAAACAGAGTGGCCATGTCAATCCCTTCAAGGTTGGAATCCCCCTTCACTCCCATTACCACGTGTCTTGGTCATAAAAGCTCTTTTTTTAGAGCTTTGGCTTGTTGAAAAAGCCAAGGGGGGTGAGCAGTGGGGCTGAAGTCAACTGCATGTGGTGAGCTCCCTCAAGAAAAGATGAAATAAGTCTTGAATTACCTATTCAGTGAAAAAATCCTGTTTGTGAGGGGGGAAAAAAATCCATATATTATTAAAGTAGTGACATGTTGCACGTGCATGGGGAAAAAACCACCTTAAAAATAGAGTTTAAAAGGCAACTTCATTCTGCCCTGTAGCATTTGAGCTCTTATTTCCAGGGATAATACTTTCAAAGCTTTTTTTTTTCCTTGTTGTTTTTCTTCAGCACAACAGCAAAGCAGCAGCTCAGAAAAAGCAGGGGTGGTTGTTAGAGCTCATCTCAAATTGTCAGCAGTGGATGGGAGTGTCAGAGCTGAATGAACCCAGGGACATGAGCACCACAGGCAGCAGGAGGGAAGTGCTGAACCTTTCACCAGAAGCTAAAAGGGCTGAGAGGAGGATAAAAAATAAAGAGGAAGAGCTTGCAAATGATGCTACAAAATGAGTTCTGCTTTGGTCAGGTTTTGTCTGGGATTTTCCTTGTGTTTTAGGGACTTTTACCCCCCCCCCCAAAAGAGATTTTCCATCATTGCCTTTTGCTTCATGATCTTCATGGTGGCAGCTCTGCAAGGGAAAAATAAAGTGTGGCCCACTGAGAGGGGAAAAAATTGAGGTAAAACCCCCCCAAACCCTTTGTGTGCTCAGAGGGGGAGCCTGAGCTCTGCATCTCTAGCCTTGTTGGAGCTCAGCTGAGAAGTTGACTTCAAAACACCCAGTGGAGCTTGGATCCAGCAGATCTTGGTGTCTGGCATCTTCAAGTGTCTCCCAGCCCAGTTTTATCCTGTTTCTTTGCTCTTTTTGTGGGTGTCCCAACTTCACAGGAGGCTTGGGAGCCAGGCAGGCTTTCCTGGGCTCCCTCCACAGCAGAAGATTAATTTCTTCCTTCTGATTCACAGACTTGCAAATAGCTTCTGCAGTATTTAATTTATGCCTCCACCTTTCCTTTCTTTGTTTGTTTTTTTGAGGAATGGAGCAATTTAAAGTGATTACTTAATAGACAGTGTTTTACAGTTGTCTCTTTTTCCTTAGAAACTCTGACACTCTTGGGCATGAGCCACTTGCACAAAGATGATCTTGACCATGGCAAGTTAGAGGCAGGAATTTGAGTTTTTACCAAAGATTTTTCCCTCTTAAATTTTCATTAACTCTTCAGAGTTTAATATCCAACCCAGAAACAAACTCCCTTTTTACTTTCCAGGATTCTGACTCCATCTTTCTCCACAGCAATGAGGTGAAAACAGCTCTGAAAGAAGCAGATGTTGTTGTGTCAGAATCTCAGCAGAGACTTGAGTGAATCCCTGTTTTCCTACATGTGGAATGGGATGGGTGAAGGGTTGGGATGAGCAGGGGAAAGTGGATCTTGTCATGCAGACTGGGACAGGGTCCAGCTGGTTCACTGGGGAAATGCTCCTGGAGGGAGAAAATCTCCTCAGTGGTCCACTGAGCTTCTCAAACCTTCCACATTTCCTGGATAGCCAAGAGGATCCAGCCTCAAGTTGCCCCAGCAGAGGTTGGGGTTGGAGCTGAGGAACAATTTCTGCCTCTCCAGGGCTCCCCAGGGCAGGGGTGGAGTCCCTGTGACCCCTGGAGGGGTTTCCAAGTGGTGCTGTTCCATGGGGCAGTGATGCCCTGGCACTGCTGGGGGATGCTTGGACTCTGACCTTACAGGTTTTTTTCAACCACAGTGATTCTCTAAGTGGCAAAAGGACAAAAATGCCCCTCATGTCTCTCTACAAAAGTAGTTTTTAAGCAAAACCCAAGAATGCAGTGTTGAAAAGCAGCAGTTTTGATTGATGAACAAGGCAGTGGGTTCATATTTCCCTTTGCAGTTACAACTCCTGGATGATCTCTCTGTGTCATGCCCACACAGGCATTGGAATATATTGAATTTCAGCTAGAAGATGGGTCATTTCCAAGGGAGTGGTTTCAGTTCAACTAATATCTTCAATCTTTTGCATTTAAATTTAATTTTTTTAAATTAAAAACTGATGGCTGGCTTGTCTGTATGCTCTCAATTAGCTCTTTCCCATATCATTGCTGAGGGAATGTGTCTGGAAGCTGCAAGTTGAGCATTAAAAGTGGCATGGATGGAAGGAACGTGCCATTTAATTGGAAATTGATCTGCTGTTAAATATGATTTCTATTTTTCTGTGCTAGTAGCACATTTTCTGGATGCTTTCAAAGCACAGGAGAAGTTTGTGTGCCTCCTGACCAATTTCTAATGTATTTTCTTTCTTTTTATTACCAGGCCAAGTCCAGTTGCTGCTGGGGAGAGTGAAGATAATAAGAAATAATCTGTTTCAGTTGTGCAGAGGATCAGACAGTCACATAAATGCAGGTGGGTTGTCTTTTGAGCCTTGGGTTGGTTGGTTTGTTTCTCAGTGGGAGGATTAATTTTGTAAGCTATAGAATTGGTGGTTTGGGGCTTTTTTTTTGTTATTGAGCTTAGTAAAACATGGAACACAGAGCCCATAATACCTGGAGGGTGTGCTCATCTGTGTCCTTTCTGCTCTTTCTATTTCAGCACTGGGTATAAAATGCAACACACGTTTTATTTTATTTATATTTTATTTATATTTTATTTTATTTTTATTTTTTATNAAAGGAAATATAAATGGTGTTGTTTATTTTACCCAGCCTCAAGTATTGTTTTTCAGCCACTTAGGTAGTTAAGGATGTGAAAGCTGTTCCTGCTTTACAGTAAGAAGAGAAACCTCCTAGAGCAGTTGTGGAACCACTGGAACAGAAGGGAGTTATTTGGATCACAGTTACCAGAAATGGAATAATCATTGAAATTTCTTTTTTTTTTCACTTTGTCTGTGGAAAGTCCTGTCTTGAATCACCAGGTTGCCAGTGTGCAGGCTTTGGGAATTCAGTTCCTAGCCCACTGGAGGCCACAGCATCCCCACCAGCCAGTGGATTTTTTCTGACAAACACTCCAACTTCACATTTCCCTTAACTCTTTTTCCCTCCCCTTTCAGTATCTAAACGTAAAAGAAGATTGCAAAGCCATGGCTTTCTGTGCAAAAATGAGGAGCACAAAGAAGAGTGAAGTAAGCCTGGAAGCTCAGCACCAGGGTTTAGAAATCCTTTTCTACCTGCAAGATAAAAAACCCATTTCTTACACCAGTGGAGAGTTCACCTCGGAGGAGCTGTGCATCAAAGCTGCCCAGAGGTGTTGTGAGTATCTGGATTTTATGGCATTTCTTCATGGAAAAACCCCACAAAACTGGCACAGGGGAGATTCAGAGTAGAATTTAGGAAGATGTTCTTCACTCTCAGGGTGGTGAGACCCTGGAACAGGTTTCCCAGAGGAGTTATGGATGCTCCATCCCCTGGAATTGTTCAGGACCAGTTTGGATGGGGCTTTGAGCAACCTGCTCCAGTGGGAGGTGGCCCTGCCCTGAGGTCCCTTCCAACCCAAAATAATCTATAATTCTTGCATGTAAGTCCATGTTTGTAGAAGAAACACACATTCCATAGTTCAGGATGGAAGCTTTTGCCAGTGATGCTCTCCCACCCTGGTTTCTGGCAGATACAGCTTACATATTTTTTTTAATTGATGTGGAATTATTAGGTTTATTTTAAGAGAAGAGCCCATACACAAGTTAACACAAAGCTGGTTTTACCTGGTGTACTGGTTGGGAAACCTGTCAGGATCTGCCCTGTGTTATAAAACATTTTGGAGATGGCTCAAAAACCCCAACATTCTGAAACCTGTTTGCTGCTTTTCTGGGTTTAGTTTTCTTTTATTTGACACTGCTTTGCAGAGAGTTACCAGCTGAATTGTGCAGGATTCTGCTAATAAATACATAAATGTATAGTGAAGATTTCTGCTTTCTCAGTGTGGGCTGAGACTTGGTAAAATATTGGAATAAATTAATAATCCTACTGGATTTATGGATATATTCTCTGTTTGAGCCTCAGGAACCAGTGTACTGTTTTTATTTACAATTCTAAGGTTCTTTTCTGTCCCAATCCCAATTTTGTGTTCCCTGAGGTTCCTGGAACACCAAGCATTGTTCAGCTGATGCAGGAGTGGTGAGTGGACAGGAAAATTGGGCATACATTTTCCTGCAGCTTGAAAATGTTTTCTTTTCCCATGTCATCTTGATTCTTTTGTCCACCTCTGGGCTTCCAAGTTCAAAAGAGACAAAGAACTACTGCAGAGAGTTTAGAGGCTGCAAAGATCAAAAGGAGACAAGAACATCTAGGTGATGAGGGAAGGCTGGAGAGCCCTGGAGATGCTCAACTGAAGAGAGCAGCCTGAGAGGGGAGCTGAGCAATGCTGAGCAAGAGCTAAAAGACCCATGTGAAGGAAGAGGTTGAAGCCTCTTGAGAGGTTGAGACTCTTGACAGAGGCTGTGGAGTCTCTGGAGAGATCCCAACCCCCCTGGACACTGCTCTGCTGGGCCCTGCTCTGGGTGCCCTGCTGGCTGGAGCAGGGGGTGGCACCAGAGCATCTCCAGGGGCTCTGCCAACCCCACCCTGCTGGGATTCTGGGATTTCAGGAGGTGGTGCTGGGCTCTGCTGGGAATCACACCTTGAATGTTGAGCCCTCAGTGTCCTGGTTGTTGCCCCACAGCAGGCACTGGCTGCCCAGCCCCACCTCCTCTGAACTTTGCTATTAGGCTGCTCAGCTTTTATTTCCTTGGCTTCTCCTGCTCCCTCTCCTCCAGTTACATCACAGAGGGTTTCAGGGAATTCTGCAGGACCCCAACCAAGTGCTCTGCAGTTGGCCCCAGTGTCAGGAGGGCACTTAAGGCAGCTCTGTCTGCAGCAGAGCCCTCCTGCCCCAGCAGGGCTTTCCCAGCCAGCTGCTGCCTCCTGCTGAGCAGGAATCCAAAGCCAGGAAGAGCAAGGAGAGCCCTTTGAACCTGCCTTGCCCTGTTCTGCTCTGGGGTGATGGAAAAGCAAAGGTTAAAGCAGGGCAGCCTGGGTTTACAAACCAAAGTCTGGTCTTTGCTGGAAAACCCTAGGTTGAGTTGGGAAAGGAGGATTTGTGACCCTCTTGTGCTTTCTGCTTGGGCATTGTTTGGCTAAAACCTGCTCTTTTGACCCCAGGAGTAAAATTCAGTCAGAAAATCAAGCTGAGGACAAAGATGGGGGTGTTGGTAAAATGTTGGACAGTGTGGTTTTTCCACATTGCTGGAAAAAAAAAGGCAGATTTTGAAGTTATTTCCTCTTCAGTTCAGACCTGTGGCAAAATGAGGATTTGAGGGTAAGCCAGAATTAGCTGCAGTGACACTTTAATTAAAGAAAAACAATGAAGTGACCAACATGCAATTGGCAGCTCCACTTCAACCATAACTTTCTAATGTTTGCTCTCCACTAATCCTGGTCTTGGTTTCTTTTTTTTTATGGCCTGTTTTGCAAGCTCAAAGTGTGCATATTTGTGATTCATCCTTTTCTTTTCTCTGGCAGCTATATCTCCTCTGTGCCATAATCTCTTTGCTCTGTATGATGAAAGCAGAAGACTCTGGTATGCACCAAACCAGGTGTTTAAGATAGATGAAAAAACATCCCACAGGCTCTACTATAGAATGAGGTAAGTGCAGAACACCTCAGGAGTGAGCCCTTAACTGGGTCTGTGTGCTCTGACTCACTGAAGAAGCAGGAAAGCAAAAGCAAAAGCAGCAGCTGGCTTTTCACAACGTAAATAACAGTAAAAATTTAAAGGTCTCCTGATTTTTTCTTTCATCTTTGCTATAGAACCCTGAAAAAAAAAAGCCCCAGCAGTTGAAAAACCACAAGAACCCATAGCCACCAAGCTGTAGGTGGCTGGATGAGCTAAAAGCTAAACAGAAAGAAAAAACACCTCCAAAAAAAAAATAAAAAATCGAGTGTATTATGTCAGAATCTTTCCTGTTTCCATCTCCACTTGAAGTGTTCAAACTGAACTGTGCTCCTGAAGCCAGTGGGAATTTTTCTGGTCACCTGAAAGGAAAAAGCAACGTGGTGACCCTTCTGAAATCCTCCTGCAGGGCTGCAGGGGGTGTGTGGGCTTTGCTGGGGGCCTCCCCTGGGGCAACCTGAGGCTGTTTTCTCATCCTGACAATTGGGTTACAGAGAAATAAAAACCAGCTTCAAGTGGTAATAAGCTGCATGCATTCTAACATCTTTTCCCTGATAATCTCTACTTGGGGAGCACAACTTGTGTGTTCCAAGGGAGAACTGGCCTCTGTATATCTCAGGTTGTGCATCCAGGGAGAGAAACAACCCCTTTGCTTATGCAAAAAAAAAAATCTTGGTATAATGGGAATCTGGGGCATTTCCCCCCATGACTGAAATTCTTTGATGTAGTCTGTTTTTCTCAGTAAAAAAAAAAGGATGGTATTTTAAAAATGTAGTTGTGGGAGTTTAATCCTCCAGTGGGAAGTTTGATTCTGTTTGTTTATTAACTCAGTTCTTAAAAAAAAATAGTTTCCACTCTGTTTGGTGTTGATATGTTTATTTTTGCTTTGGGTGAATGATGAGAGCTCAGGTTGAGTTTTTCCTCCTGCATTTACCATCATGGCAGGTAACACCACTTGAGCACCTCCCTTTTATTCATCTTTGTTTGTAACTCAGAATTTTGGGGCAAATAATATGTATTTAAAGTCATTTCATATCCATTTCAGAAGAGCCTAGATGAGTTAAGCACTAAAATCTGATTCCCATCTCCCTGGGAAGACTGTTGGGTCTGGGTGAAGTGATATTTTCCTTGCTTTTGTTTCTGACCTACTGTGTGTCTTGGCTTGGGCATCTGAGCTGGGCAGAGCTCTGAAAAATCATGAGCAGCCCAGGATTGTGAAACTGTTTTTTAAATCAATGTTGTTTACCCTGAGCTCTGCAAGAGGCAGAATTCCTCTTGGAAAAAGAAAAAAAATGGTCTGGGCTCATTTAATGGTGCAGTCAGTTCAACTGTGTGAGAGAATAAATCAGTTTTCTGTGGGCAACCTCATTTCTGAAATTTCAGGGCACTGATAAATTGATTTAATGATTGAAAGGAGGAAAATGCAGAATAAGGTGTGTGACTGAGTACTTTCAAATGCTTTCAGATTTCAAGCTGAAACCTTTAGGTTTGGTTTCTGATTGTTTAGAATTCCTCTTGCTCCTCCTCTCCACATCATTTCTGTGCCAGCTGCTGGCCTTGATTTTCACTAGGAACTTTTTAATAAGCCCTGAATGTCTTTCACTTGCCTCCAGTTTAAAGCAACAACAAAAAAAGAAGTCTCCAGCCTGAGAAACCTCAGTATTTTGTAATATCCTGGAGTAGCTGGCTCAGCAGCTGATGGAGGAGTTTAACTGTTTCAGAGCTGGGTGTCTTCCAGCCATAGCAATATTTCTTGGTGTGGAGAAGACACCCAAGACCAAGTGCTTCTGGAAACTGCAGAGATGACCTAGCAGAGCTGAGGTGCAAGAGAACATCAGGTCTCCCAGCACTCCCTGGCCAGATGGATTTGGTGACATGCAGAACTTTTCTGGAGACCCCCAGAATCCCCACTGCTGGGCTCCCAGCTCTGCCCCAGGCTCCTGCCCTGGCTTGAAGTGCCCCTGAAAGTCAAGAGTGTGTTGTCTGCTTTCCAGCTTCTCCACAGGCCTTGGGAACTGGGAATTGTCCTTCCATTTGTGGAGTGGAATGCTAATTTTCTCTCTCCTTCCCACCAACCCAAACCTCTCCTCCTTTATTGACATGGTTCCTCAACAGTGGGGCTCTGAGTTGTGAACTTTCTTAAGTGTTGCAGTTTCATGGGGAAAGGAGCCAGTTCTCCTCTTGGTTGCAAACAATCCATGATAACTTTGCCCATCATTCTTGTCAGGAAACAGCCAGAGGATTGGGAGTTAGTAATCCTCACACATCCAAAGGAGCACACGGAAAGCCCAGTCATTTCCTGAAGGCAGAAGGATTTGCTTTCCTCTGCTCTTTCTGCAGAGGAGCTGGAGTAACTTACAGTGCTGGGCAGGAGTTTTTGGCATCATTGTGTGCTGCTTTTCCTGGGCATTATACAGATTTGGCCTTAAAAAGAGCAAGAAAAATGGATGTGGACAGAAACACAGCACAGAAAACCTCACCTTTTAAAGAATAATGTGGCAACTTCATCCTTCTGCATAGTTTGGCTTTTAAAATACATATCTAATGTCAGTGGAGGGTCCCCCTTAAAATAAAAATTAACATTTATTCCTGATTTCTTGCAAGATACTACTTCACAAACTGGCATGGGACTAGTGAAAGTGAGCCCTCAGTGTGGAGGCATTCCCCAAGGAAGAGAAAAAACTCCTTTGAGAAGAAGGTGGCACCAGAAGGAACCCCTATACTTGATGCAAACTCCTTAGAATACATCTTTGCACAGGTAAGAGGCTGCTGGAGTGGCAGAGACCTAGTGAAAGCTGCTTTAAAATCCTATTTTCCAAGTTCTAAAGTGCATGCAGCATTACCTGTTAGTATTGGTTAAGTGTTTTCTTCATGCATGCATGGTGGAGAGAATTTACTACATGAAGAACAATCTACACAAAATATATATAGAAACTTTTACAGTCCTAAAAGGGCTGTATTTTCAAAGAATATTTTCTTTTCATACTGACTATTTGGGGATATTCATGCTAATTCCTTTGGTGAAACATTTGCACATAACTTGACACCTATATTAAACTGGCAATGTGGTGTCCTTTAAATTAGTGTTTTTTTTACTGTATAGTAGTTTTTCTTTCCTTCTGTTGTGCCTCCTGCCTGTGCTCTGGAGATTCCCTCTTGTGTGGTTGTGAAACCACAGTGAAAAAAAAAAACAAGCTTAGCTACAGCTGTGTGTGCCACTTGCATTCTAAAATAAGAAGCTTTTTTTTTTAGTATAATCAAGAGAAATTAAATTTTTCTTTGTATGAACATCCCCACGTACACAGAGGCAACTTGGCAAAATCACTGCTGCCAAACTGGNTATTTATATTTTTTATTATACAAAATATAATAAAAAATAAAAATACACTGCTGTGTTGCTTGCTCATAAATAAACCCTGACAAATACCAAATCTGGTTGATTTCTGCATTTTTTTTCTTCCTCTCCAGGGGCAGTATGACTTGGTGAAAGGCCTGGCACCAATCCGGGACCCCAAAAATGATCAGGAGGTTCATGAAATTGAAAATGAGTGCCTGGGGATGGCTGTCCTTGCAATCTCTCACTATGCCATCAAGAAGAATGTGAAGCTTCCAGAGCTTCCCAAAGATATCAGGTGAGCTGGGACAACTTCTTAGTGAAAATACCAATATATTATCTTGTCTATGCATTAAAAACCCTGATTTTTTCTTACCTGGAGGTTCTTTGCTAGTGCACAGCATCGAGGAGTCAACACTTAACTCCTGGCATTGTTTTTCCTCCTAGTTACAAGCATTATATTCCTGAAACTCTGAACAAGACCATCAGGCAGAGGAATTTTTTGACCAGGATCCGGATAAATAATGTTTTCAAGCACTTCCTTAAAGAGTTTAACAACAAAACCATTTGCAACAGCAGCGTGTCCTCCCGTGATCTCAAAGTGAAATACTTGTCCACCATGGAGACCCTGACTAAACATTATGGGGCAGAGATTTTTGAGACTCCATTTCTGCTGATTTCAGCTGAGAATGAAATAAACAGGTGCCATGGGGGAGACAGTGAGAGCCTCCCCCTCTACGAAGTCATGGTGACAGGCAACAATGGAATCCAGTGGAGGCTCAAGCCAAATGTGAGTAGCCCTTGGCACATGGGAGTTGCTCCTGGGGGTATAGGAGCTGGTAAAAGATGATAAAAAATTCATAGGATCACAGGATGAAGCAGGGTGAGACAGAATCACAGTAGGGGTTGGAAGGGAGCTAGATCATCTAGTCCAACCCCCCTGCCAGAGCAGCATCACCTAGACCAAGTCACCTAGGAACAGATCCAGGTGGGGCTGGGATGTCTCCAGAGCAGGAGACTCCACAACCTCCCTGGGCAGCCCCTGCCAGGCTCTGCCACCCTCACTGGGAACAAGTTTCTCCTTGTGTTTCCCCTCAACCTCTTGTGCTCCAACTGACTCCCATTGCCTCTTGTCCTGTCCCTGGGTGACACTGAGCAGAGTCTGGCTCTCTCTCAGAGTGAAGACTGCTGTAGGGGTTATGGCACATTCTGCTTTTCTCCACATACACTTGTTGCTTGCCTCAGTCCCCCCCAGTGCTGAGAACCCTGCTGATAGCTATCTCCCAGAAAGCACTCTGCTCACCCCATTTCAGGGTGACCCAGCTATCTCTGATGGAGAATTTCTGGGTTAAATGATAATATTAATGGGAGGAGGGAAGGAAGAACTGATAGACGAGCAGAAAAGCTGGCAAGCAGCACAGCCTGACTCTTGTGAGGCTCCTCTTGCTGCTGATTTACAGATTATATTTCTTTAAATGCCTAAACCAAAGCCTTTCATCTCAGTGAGAATCTTTGTGTGGCTAGCAGGAAGCTTTGCTGGGCCTGAACATTTCTTCCTGAAACGAGTAGTTTACAAGAATATTCAACAGTTTTTTGAGCTGTGAGGTGCTCAGCTGAGTTGTGGTCTGCCTGCAGAATTTCATCTGCTGTCAGCAGCTTGGGCAGGCACTGGGAGGAGAATGTGGCTCTTTTTTTTGGGCTGAGCTCTCAGGCTATTTCAATAATTTAATTCAGAGATTTCAGTGCTGAACTGCTACTAAAGCATATTTACAGGTGAGTTGTCTAGCTAACAACTGGGTTCTGTCCCCAGGAAGGCTGTTATGGACAAATCCTGGCTGGAGTATGTCCTTACAATACACCTTGAGTTGATAATTTGGTGAAAAAAAAGCATTTAAAAATAAAACAGCTGGATAAAGTTGGAATTTTTGGTTTAGTGTGAAAACACTGCTAAAAAAAAGAATGTATTTTTATTCTTCTTCCAAACTATATTTGCAGTCTGTACAGACAGAGAAAGAAAAGAAGAAAAAGTCTGATGGCAAAAGCAAAAAGGATGAAGAAAAACACAGAATTCGAGAGGCATGGAACAATTTTTCCTATTTTCCTGAAATAACCCACATTGTCATCAGGGAGTCTACAGTTAACATTAACAAGCAGGATAACAAAAGGATGGTAAGAACCAGACTTTTGGGGGGGTTACCCCCCTGTGGGAAGCTTTGCAGCTCATAACACTTGTGCTGCAGCCCCTTCCCTTTTTAGTTCTAAAATATTCTGAAATATTTTAGTGGACTTGTTAAGAATTCTGCACTAAAATAACTTTCTGGTTTAGGAATTGAAGTTGTCCTCCCATGATGAAGCCCTGTCATTTGCATCCCTGGTGGATGGGTACTTCAGGCTGACAGCAGATGCCCACCATTACCTCTGCACTGATGTGGCTCCCCCCCTCATTGAGCACAACATCAAAAATGGATGCCATGGACCCATTTGGTTAGTAGCATCTTTGGGTTTTTTGCTCTTTCCACTTCCATCAGGAGTCCTCTGATGCTGCTGCAGACTTGATTCTGACATCTGAACATCTGAATCTGAAGATCTGACACCTGAAAGCTTGCTGCTTAACAAAAAGTGGTAGAATAATTTGGGTTTTCTAATGATTATAGGGAAAAAAGATCACTGGTATTCTTCATTTTCTCCATGTAAACTTACTAATCCATCAACCCAAGATTTCCTCACTACTGAGCATTTTGAGGCTTACCTCACTAATAGCTCTAAAGATTGTTGTCAGTTGACCAAGTGTAAATATTTTGAATAAAGCAGAATTTTATATACACTGACCCTGGGAGCCCTTGGCTGGAGACACAAAGCCTTTGCTTGGTGTTTTTGGTGGCTAAAGCAACTCTTTTCCCCTCTTTTTGCCTTTTCCTTTTTTCCACATTACATTTGCAAGCATCAAACATGAATTTTATTTTACATTTGCAAGCATAAAACATGAATCTGTGCACGTTATGTTGGGAGCATGTTAAGAGCTTCATCAAACTTTCTTCCCTTGATGTTTTGCTTAATAAAACTTTCTTCCCTTGATGTTTTGCTAAATAAACCTTTCTTCCCTTGTATTTTGCAGCTAAATGTGAGCGTGGGCAATAGAGAAAATGAAATTAGATTTTAATAATAACATATTTCTTAGAGGTTTTTATTCCAAATCCAGCTTTACTCTGCTGTGTATTTACTAATAACACATGGACTCCACTGCTCACATGTTGTTTTTTCCCTTCCCTGGCTCTTCCAGCACAGAATATGCCATCAACAAGCTACGCCAGGAGGGGAATGAGGCTGGGATGTATGTGCTGAGGTGGAGCTGCACCAACTTCAACCACATCCTCATGACTGTCACCTGTTCTGAAGGCTCTGAGGTACATCAGCTGTGCCACTGCCAGTGCCAGCCTGGCCCTGGGTGAAGGACAAGCAGCTCCCACCATCCAGATTGATGGGTTTAGGGATGCCATTTGCTCTTTGGTTGATGGCTGATGCAGCAGAGAGTAGGTGCTTTCCTCTTTTTTCCTGGACTCCTGTGCTTGCTCTGCAGTGAGCCTTCCTGGGAATGATGGTTGTAGGAATTTTGGACCTTTTTCTACTTAATTAGAGTGTTATTACAAGACCCTAACATAGGAGGAAGTGATTCACTGATCCTACATAGAATTCCAAAGGGTTTGGGGAAGTTTTCATGCTTCTAAAACATTCTTTGACTTCAATAATTATATTTTGCTTTCTTTTTTTTCTTTTTTTTTTTTCCCCCTCTCCTTCCTAATAGCAGATGATCAATAATTCCATCCAGTACAAGAACTTCCAGATTGAGGTGAAAGAAGGATACTTCCTCCATGGGTCAAACAAGTCTTTCTCATCCTTGAAAGAGCTGATGGATCACCTGAAAGGACAAATACTTCGGACTGATAACATAAGCTTCACACTGAAGAGGTGCTGCCAACCAAAGCCAAGAGGTAGTCTGTTGTTGAAGAGTGGAAATGAAATTTGTCTTTCAAAGGAAACAAACTCCAGAAATAGGAGGTGTTCTCAAATCCTGGGGTGAATTCTGGGCCCCTCACTCCATGTCCAGCAGGATATTGAGGGGCTGGAGTGTGGCCAGAGAAGGGAATGGAGCAGGAGTGTGGGGAGGAGCAGCTGAGGGACTTGGGCTGGTTGAGCCTGGAGAGAAGGAGGCTCAGGGGAGACCTTCTGGCTCTCAACACCTCAAGCTGCCCCAGGGGAGGTTGAGGTTGGAGCTGAGGAACAATTTCTTCCCCTCCAGGGCTACCCAGGGCAGGGATGGAGTCCCCGTGACCCCTGGAGGGGTTTCCAAGCCCTGGAGCTGTGGTGCTGAGGGCCATGGGGCAGTGCTGCCCTGGCACTGCTGGGGGTTGGTTGGACTCTGATCTTAAAGCTCTTTTCCAACCAAAACAATCCTTGGCTTCAGTTCTGTGATTCCCTCTCTGTGGAGGAGGACTTGTGCCAAAAAGAAAATCCAATTTTAGGAGTTCCTTCCAGTGTTCCCAGCTCTGCTCAGGGGCTTATTTGCCTGAACTTTTCAAACAAGAGCTAGAAAATTCTCCCTCAGGGCTTTCCCTCTTTGCACCCAGACAGCTGGCAGTGCCACGTGGGTGGCAGAGGTGTCACCTTGGGGTTAAGATGCCAGTGTCTCAGCTGCCTCTGAGTCAGGGGCTGAATCACAGCAGGGCCATGTGCTGCTCTCCCTCTGCTCCCTGCATCACAGGGTGTTCCTCCAGCAGCAGGGGGGTTGCAGCCTGCAGTGGGCATGGGGGAAACCTTTGGTTTGAAGCTTTTTTGGTCCTGTTCTGAGCAGTTTTCACTCTTAAATCACCCTGGAGCAGCAGTGGGTGGGGTTTGGTGTGGAGCTGTAGCCTCCCAGGCAGGGAATCCACCTGGGAGGTGACATTTCAGAGGGCTGGGGGACAACCATGTGGTGGTGAAGCTGCTCCTGCCAACACTGCCATGAGCTGCTGGGAACTCCCAGTGTCTCTGTCACTGAGCTGTGTCTGAAGGAGGAAACAGTGATTGTGGAGATCAGATAATGGCTTCCTGTTAGAATAAGGGGAATAACTCAGCTACATTCATTACCTGCCTGCTCTGACAGGTTTTGGAGCAGGATCCCCTGCAGATGAGCAATCAACAGGGTGAAGGGTGTTGGTAGCATGGAGAGGATTGGGCATTTTGGCTTCTTGATGACATTTTGGCAGCTGTGTCTGCAGCAAAATAAAATGGGTCAAGGAGCTGACTGCCCACTTCTGCACTCTCTGCTCTTCCCTCTTATCTCTTCCCTCTTTTGTTTTCTTCTTTCTGTATTTAATTGGTTATTTATGAAGAAATTCAGGTGATGCAGGAAAAAAAATAAAGGTATTTTTTCCCGTATCTGTTTTGTGGCTGTTTCCAAAGCACTCAGTCCTGCCTGAGCCCTGAGGCTCAGCTCAGTCTGTGGGACCAGTGAGGCTGGACACACATGAATTTCCATCCCTCCTGCCATCAGAAAAGCCTCCCAGGGTCAAATGCAGGAAGGTACAAGCCCTGTGCAGCAGAGCTTCTGCATCTGGCTGTGCCTCTCCCTGAGCAGCACCCACCTTTTGAGTCTTTGAATCTTTGAGTTCATTTCCCTTTCCCCTTTTCTTTTGAAGTGAGGTCAGAGCTTCTTCTTTCCTCCCTCCTCCTTGTTCCTTTGGGGGTTTACCTTGCAGGGAGCACATGCAGTGGTGTTACTGACCAAGAAGGGTGAATGCAATGCTCTTTGCCAAGTCTTGATGAATCTTTTCTCTCCCTGCCTTCCAGAAATCTCCAACTTGCTAGTTGCCACCAAGAAGGCTCAGGAATGGCAGCCTGTTTACCCCCTGGGGCAGCTGAGTTTCCATCGAATCCTCAAGGAAGAAATCATCCAGGTCAGTAGGTGCTTAGCCTTCAAAATCTTGTGTTCCAAACTGATGGAGCACCCAGATTTTCACCTGAATGCACAAACCACCTTTAACAGTTCACATTTCACAGCTCTGAACTCACAGCCTCTGTTACAGGCAGAGTTTTGAGGGTTTTTTCAATGGCATCAGCAGGCAGATATTGATGATGTGAGTTGTTTTTCTATCCACAGGCAGCATCCAGGCTTCCTGCAAAAAATATCCCAAGGCTGAATCCTCTGTTGTTTGGAGAGGAAATTGCTTTCCCAAACAGAGCATTCCATTGAAATATTACTTCCTCTACCTTTTGGAAACACATTAGAGATCTCCTCAATAGCAGCATATTGTAAATAAGAGGCCAGTTATTATTGAATCATTTGGTGTTTAGTCTGATAACAAGAAGCCCTGGACCTGTTTGATGGGGATGTAGTTGGCCCTTTGATGTCAACTGAGCTGACAGTGGTGTGCTCAGGGAAGCTTCTGAAGGCAAGAGCAAAACTCTTGCTGGTTTTTACTGAAATAAAGTCTATGTGTAGCTAAGATCAGGTGGAGGGCAGAGTCCACTGCTTGGGGAGGCAGAACAGGAGGGTAAAACTCAAATATTTCTGTAAATCTACACTTGTTTGCTTCGTGCCCTGGTTGAAGAAGACCTGGTGTGCTCTGTCCTAGGGGGAACACCTTGGAAGAGGGACGAGAACACAGATCTACTCAGGGGTTCTCAACTACAAAGATGATGAGAATGAAGGCTATCAAAATGAGAAAGAGATGAAAGTCCTTCTCAAAGTCTTGGACCCCAGCCACAGAGACATTTCATTGGCAAGTTTTCCCCCTTTTTGTCCATTGTGCTGCCAGTACTGGGCCTCACTGTGCTCTGCCAGGGGTCAGCTGTGAAAAGCCTTTGCTGAAAAGGAGGTTGTGGGTGCTGGAAGGGAATGGGAGGGGGTTGAGTCACTGTCCTGGGGTGTCTGGATGTGGGTTTGAGGGACGTGGTTTAGGGGTGAACTCTGTAGAGTGGGGTTAATGGTTGGACTGGATGATCCCAAGGGGCCTTTCCAACCTGAATGATTCAGGGCTTGCTGTCTTACATGGGCAGCACACCCCTGGCAGTGTTCTGCAGTGGGCTGGCAGATGCCCCTGCTCACTGCACAGGGCTTGGACCAGATGCCCTTCAAAGATCCAGCCCAAGGGCTCTGATCTCTTGCAGATGTTTTTATTGCCCTCTGCTCTGTGTTTGTTCAGCTCTTGGGTGGCTGTGCAGTGACCAGCAGGTGAGTGGCTCACCCCTTTCTCTCTCTCCCAGGCATTCTTTGAGACAGCCAGCATGATGAGGCAGGTGTCTCACAAACACATCGTCCTGCTCCACGGCGTCTGCGTCCGGGACGTGGAAAGTGAGTCCCTGAGCACCCCTTAGGCAGCAGGTCCAGGGGGGACAGGGCAGGGCTGGCACTGGGAGAGGGATCAGCAGCTGCTGCCTCTCTTCATCCCTGCAGCCAGCAGCAGAGTGGAAGAGCCAGGCAGCTGCACAGCCCTTGCTGCCCATGAGTGCCTCACGGGGGGGGGGGGGGGGGGTGTGTCCTTGAGGTGGGAATGCTGCAGTGCTGGGGGGGCATTGGTGCAAACCAGCATCCTGGCAGAAGTGTCTTCCCAGGGGAGGCTCTGCTTGACATGCTTTGTTCCAAGCTTACTGTTCCACTCTCAGCCTTTTAGTTTGCACTGAAACAAACTGTGGAGGGTGGTGAAATAAAGCCAGATTACAGCCTGGAGGGGATGTGAGGATGGGAACAGACCTGCTGGATCACTCCAGACACCTACTGTTGCAGGACTGACTTTATACACCTGACTTTGTAGATATCATGGTCGAGGAGTTTGTGGAATTTGGACCCCTGGATCTGTTCATGCATAGGAAAAGTGAAGTGCTGACAACTCCTTGGAAATTCAAAGTTGCCAAGCAACTCGCCAGTGCCCTGAGCTACTTGGTAAGAATGTTGGCAGAAGGCTTGGCTGCTCCTGCTGCAGTTGCCTTCCTCAGGCAGTGGGACTGTCCAGTGGAGGGGATATTCTTCTGGTGTTCATTATGTTGCTCTAAATAAGGAGAAAGCCTCTCTGGGAAGGTGCTGAGCAGGCCACACAGGCATTGTGTACACTGGAGCTCTTGCAGAGCATCACTACCTCCCTGCTCTCACTCACTGGCCTTTTTCTCCCTTGCTGTAGGAAGATAAGGATTTGGTACATGGAAATGTCTGTACTAAAAACATCCTCCTGGCAAGAGAGGGAATTGACACTGAATATGGTCCTTTCATAAAGCTGAGTGACCCAGGGATACCCATAACAGTGCTCTCCAGACAAGGTATGGTACCTCAATCTGCTGTCTCCTCAGCCTGGTGGGCAAGGGGAAGGGAAGAAGCACCACTCACAGCAGCTAGAGCTGGCTCCAGAATAGATGCAGGCAGCTTGCACAACACAGAGGTGAAGGAGCATTGCCAGGGGTGCTTGTTGCATTCATTTCTCCTACAAAGTCCTGTGAGATAAGATGGAATCTTCCTGGGTGGCTCAAGGCATGAGCCTGCAAAAGCCCCAGAAACATCCTTCTGAGAACAGGGATTTGAGAAGCAAGATTTCCTTGAAACTGGATAAATACCACAGCTCTGGTTTCTTTTAGTTGAGAGGCTCTTAGACAATAATTAAGTTAGAAGGCTACTTTTTGTCCTTTGATATTAACTCCCAAGTGCACTGATTGTGTTTTATCTCAGAATGTGTTGAGAGGATCCCCTGGATTGCACCAGAGTGTGTGGAAGACTCCAAAAATTTAAGCATTGCAGCAGATAAGTGGAGCTTTGGTACCACACTGTGGGAGATTTGCTACAATGGAGAAATACCACTGAAAGACAAGACCTTGGCAGAGGTAAAACTGCTGCACAAACTTCACCTTGAGGTCTCAGATGTCTCTTTGGCACCTCAGTTTCCTCTCAGGGAAGGGGTTTCCAAGCCCTGGAGCTGTGGTGCTGAGGGCCATGGGGCAGTGGTGCCCTGGCACTGCTGGGGGATGGTTTGGATGATCTGAAAGGTTTCTGCCAACCAAAACAATTCCATAATCCTGTGCCTGAGGTTCTAAGAGCAGCTTGGTGCTGCTGTTTTTGGTTGGTTGGTGTGGACAGTGGTTCAGAGCTAATCTCTGTGGGACTTTCTTACTGCTTGCTTATAAATCTAAAAAGAAAAGAAGGGTTTATAAAATTAAAAGCTGAAATTCATGCCACTTTCCATCTGTGCCTTGCAGAAGGAGAGGTTCTACGAGGGGCATTTTATGTTGGCAACACCATCATGCAAGGAGCTGGCTGACCTGATGAAGCAGTGCATGAACTATGACCCCCCCCAGAGACCCTTCTTCAGAGCCATCATGAGAGACATCAACAAGCTGGAGGAGCAAAGTGAGGCACGGGCTGGGTAGCAGCTGGAGGAGGGTGAGGGAGGCTGGTTTCTCTGGGCATCTCTCAGCAGCTTTATTCCCGGCTGTGTCCCTGCAGCAGTGGATTTGGGATTTCTGCAGATGAGCACAGATAGGATGGGGGTGTTGAGCTGGTGCTGGTGTTGCTGCTGTTCCCTTTTCTATGCAACAGCTTGAGTTAGTTTCCAGTCTTTGGGCTCCACGAGATTTCCAGAGCAGAGCATTAACACGGGTAGAGCTTGTTCCTGGTTCAGCTCATGTTGAAGTTCCTACAGAGCAACTTCAGGGCAAAACTTTACATCCCATACCTAGTAAATAAATGATTATGGAGGCTGAATAATGACAAGGTGGGAAGAGTGGGAGTCAGTCTGGAAGAAGACCCAGCAAGCAACACAGAGTGAGGGAGGAAGGTCATCAAGGAGTAAACTCATATGGATGTGTGGAAGGGATCCCCTGTCTGCAAAGAGGCAGGATTTACAGCAGGAGAGTTGGGACAGGTGAGCAAGGACACCTTGAAGGGATGAGACTGAGGTGTCCTTGTGAGAATCTGACCCAGGGCTTTGCTTTTCCCCCCTCCCAGATCCAGATATTGTCTCGGAGAAGAAGCCCTGCACAGAGGTTGATCCCACCCTCTTTGAGAAACGCTTCCTGAAACGAATCCGGGACCTGGGGGAGGTAAGGGGGGTGTCAGATCCAACCCCAGAGCCCCCTGGCTGTGAGCACCCCTGGCTGTGAGCACCCCCAGCCCTCTGGGTGTCCTTTCTGTGTCAGCCACACAGCATCACCCCTCCCTGCCTGCAGCAGCACACCAGCACTGGTTACTGAGTGTGGGCTTAATTAATTCTGCTAATTAATCCACTTTTCTTTCAAATCAGGGCCACTTTGGCAAGGTGGAGCTCTGCAGATACGACCCAGAAGGTGACAATACAGGGGAGCAAGTGGCAGTTAAATCTCTGAAGCCAGAGAGTGGAGGGAATCACATTGCTGACCTGAAGAAGGAAATAGAGATCTTGAGGAATCTTTATCATGAGAACATTGTCAAATACAAGGGAATCTGCATGGAAGATGGTAAATCTTCATCCAAAGTCTATGCTAAAAGTATGAGGATTCTGCTTCCAAAATGAAGCATCTGGAAGAACAGAACAGTCTTATTTCAGTACTGCATGTTTAGATCTCTTTCTTTGTGGAAGAATCCCAGACTGGTTTGGGCTGGGAGGGGCCTTTAAAGGTCCAACCCTCCTGCAGGGAGCAGCATCTGCACCCAGAGCAGGGTGCTCAGAGCTCCCCCAACCTCCCCTGGGGTGATGCCAGGGCTGGGGCAGCCACCACCTCTCTGGGCAGCCTGGGACAGCCTCTCAGCACCCTCAGCATCAACAGTTCCCTTCTCTGCAGTCTAAATCTCCCTCTTTCAGTTCAACCCATCACCCCTTGTCCTGTCCCAACAGGCCCTGCTCTAAAGTCCCTCCCCATCCTTCTGAGAGGCCCCTTGAAGTGCTGAAAGTTACTGGGTGGTGACAAGGGTCACGAGTCTCCACATTAACACACACTCTGCTGCTTTCTAGGAGGAAATGGGATCAAACTCATCATGGAATTTCTTCCTTCTGGGAGCCTCAAGGAGTATCTGCCCCGGAACAAGAACAAAATCAATCTCAAGCAGCTTCTGAGATATGCAGTTCAGATCTGCAAGGTGAGCCTGGCACTGGAGCCTCCCCACAGCTCCCTCTTGCATTAGCTCAGCATTTCACAGAGCAAGGGGAGGCTGCCCTGGGGAAGCAGAACCCTTCTCCTTGCTTTATCCCCAAGGACATGGATCCTAAAACAGCCTCTACTATTCAGGAGCTACAGGCACAAAGATCAGCAAGGGAATAATTACCAGGTTTCCTCACATGCAAGTTTATTAAAGAAAAAGTTGTTCCTGCTGTGGGATTTGCAGGATTAGGAGGGAGGGCAGCATTTGGAAGGGGAGAAGCAGCAACACACGAGACTGTTGAGGGCAGGAGGCCACAAGAGCAGTGTGGCCAGTGGCTTGGGGATGCTGGTGGGCTCAGCAGCTGGAAGTGCAGGCACAGAACTGGGTCTGGAGATGTTGTCTGGGAAGGGAAACCTGGCTGGAGTATTGCCATGTGCAAGGGAGCACTGGGCTGGGCTATTGGAGGAAAGCAGTGGTTAAAGTAGTGGAGAAACCACCCCCAAAAGGCTTCTCCTCCTGCAGGGAATGGACTACCTGGGCTCCAGGCAGTACGTGCACCGTGACTTGGCCGCGAGGAACGTCCTGGTTGAGAGTGAGAACAGAGTGAAGATTGGGGACTTTGGCCTCACCAAGGCCATCGAGACTGACAAGGAGTATTACACAGTCAAGGACGACCTGGACAGCCCTGTCTTCTGGTAGGAATTTGGAATTCTTTTTTCTTTTACCACCCTGAGTAACTCTGCTCCTGCAGGCTCAGGCTTTGCAGCATGCTGAGGATTCTTCCTGTTTTGATGAGAGGCTTAAGTCCAGCATCAGAGCAAGGAGGAGACACCTGGTAGACAACACTTGTCTACTCCTGTGCTGTTGATTTCCTCCTGCACTTAGTGATCCCATGGTTTGGTTTGAGTTTCACCTCCTTCAGCTTCCTCTGTGGCAGTTGCAGCTCCTTGACCACTCCTGTGGCATCCCAAGCCCCGCGGGGCACAGCAGCGTGTGTCCAAGGACTCTTACCCATGCAGTGCCTCTCTAGCTGGGTTGTGCAGGTGTGAGTAGCTCTGCCTGCCACTCAGGTGTGTGACTGTGCCTTGCCACTCAGGTGTGTGACTGTGCTGTGCCCGCAGGTATGCCCCAGAGTGCCTCCTGCAGAGCAAGTTCTACATCGCCTCGGACGTCTGGTCCTTCGGGGTGACGCTCTACGAGCTGCTGACCTACTGTGACTTCGAGTGCAGCCCCATGGCAGTAAGTGCCTGTGACAAACTGCTGCTCAGGCAGCTCCCAGCACACTTTGGTTTGGGTTTTCTACAGTGATTTTTGGGAAACAAGAAGTGTTTGTTATGAAATCTGTTAGGAAAACAACCCTGGTGCTTGT
>VYZU01068144.1:1919-22282 GCA_013401355.1 Ceyx cyanopectus | reverse complement strand
ATGTAGAAAAAAGTAAATGAACTGTTACTTTTCTTGATAAGACGAAGCTAAAATGATGCTTTAAAAAAAAGTGAAAATTATTATTCTTTTTTAAAGCAGAGCAAAATCAAGTAGTCAGGTGTCAAATGCAATATGTGTGATTAATGTGTCTTGAAATACAGACATTTCTATAAAATATTAATTACTTCACTCTGGACTGTATTAAATTACATTTAGCAGTTGTGGGTTTTTTTTCTGTATATTTTTATGAGTAAATAATGGTTATGATTTATTTTTTTTTTAATACTGGAAACCACTTCCTCTGTAGTTTCACTTTTTTTTTGTTGTTGTTTAAAAAATCTGATTTGTTTACCAGGCACAATAGAAATCCAAGGAGCTTCCTAGAAGCAGAGACTAATCTTGTGAGCAGGAATCTAAGGAATGTATTCATTTGTGCTTCTAGCTATAATGTCCAAAATATCAGACACTTTTGGTTTTTTTATTGCTTTTTAACAAGATAGCATCATTGTAGCTTCTCTTATTTAAATAATTTACATAAGCAATTTACATGAAAGTTACGAATACAGCTCAAATACTTGATTTACTTCAAAATACACAGAATGACTGAAATGTGCTTAATTTTCTGTTTTACTAAAAAGTCCCCCTAATTACAGAAGTAATTTGGTGTCCTATTAGTTGCTTGATATAATGTTTATAATTCATAAATATATCTCACGCCTAACAAGATTTATCTTCTGTTTTCCTTTCAGTCTTGATGAAACTTTGTAAAGAAGTGTTAGATTATAAGACAACAAAATGGTACTGATGATAGCTACTGTTTAATAAACACCATATTTTCCTCTTATTCATGTGTTCAAAGACACAGAAGAGCGCCACACCTCTTTCATGTACACAATGGATTCCCTGTCAGAAGAGGAAGAAGTTGGCAGGCTGATGAATAACACTAAAGGAGGAGAGCAGCTGTTTAGTAACAAACCCTTCCTAGCAGAGCCTTTCAGAGGGCTGCTGTGCCATTTGAGGTGGCACTGAGAGCTGCACACACACTCTCACTGGAAAGGCAGGAGCATAGGAAAAAAGGTCACAGGGGAAGCAGTGATTCTCACATGAACTAGGTAAGCATGTTGTTTTGAGAAGAGGAAAGTATGTGAAGGTTTTAAATGTGAGAGCCCCCTGAAAGGAACCTCTCCTCTGACTCTTTTTACACTTTTTTTTTTTTGTCAATATGGCACATCTACACAAGATGTTGTACCACGGCTTGTTTTTGTGACACCCAGTCAGGTTAGATCATGGCTTTTGGACAGTCAATGGAAATTTTGCCATTCCTAACAACCAGATTAAAATTTTACCCTGGGACTTTTCTCAGCTTTACAGAAAAAAAAAAAGAAAGTAATAAATTAGTAAAATTAATTATAATAATGCAATTGGAAGAGATGGTGTAAAAATTACTGAGGAAGAAGCAATGGGAACTAAGAAAATCACCAAGAGGAATGTGCACCTGAAAAAAACAATTGGCAAAGATCGACTGTCAGACACCAAATGACAAATGTTCTGTACTGGGACAGTTCCCATAAATGTAAGTTGTTCCTACTTGGCAGAAAACTTCTCTTGACTTTGAAGTCCATATAGAGACAATGGGAAGGATAGGCCAGTTATTCTGAATTTGTGTCACTAAGCAAATGGGGAGAATTGCATGTCTATTGAAGGCAATTAGCATCTATTATGGAAACATGGTGGTTCTGCATTCTTCACACAGACTATAAAGAGCCACGTACACTTTTGATGGAAAAATAGATCACGTGTGATGGGACAATAGGTTTCTAGAGTCTATATTCCATAGTTGTGGTAGTTTGCTGTTGTACAGGGCCCCAAAAGACATTCTTCACACCAACATTCTGAGGTTTTGCAAGTTTTGTTTTGTTGGTTTTTTTTAATTTTTGTTTCCTTCCTCTTACAAATTTGGGCTGTTATACTTCATGGCAGAAATTACCTTGAAGAGAGACATACAAGATAGAGTCTAAAATTACATTACATTAATAAATTTAGATTTGCATTTAATGTGTTCATTAACATGCCATTAACTCATTTTACAGTGATAAAAAAAGAGATTTCTCCTGGGCTTTTATTTGGTGCATATGTCTGTTTAAGACCTGTTTACTCAACTATTTTCATGCATATGTCTTTTAATGTGTGATTTAGATGTAATGTATTTGGCATAGGCATATACAACCCATTTCAGAGTCATAGCTCAGAATCCAAGTTTTAGGAGTTAATGTTCTTACTGTTTCATTTACTATAAGCTCAAACAGCCTGATTTTTCCTAGTGTGGTCTCATCTGATTACATACTGGATTCATACCACTGGGCAAAAGAAGAGAACTATCTACTGAAGGCAGTTAGCACCTATTAGGAAAATAATGGCTGTTCTGTGTTCTTCACAATGGAAAAAAAAAAAAAGAAAAAAGAAAAAAAAGACTCATGTATACTTTTGGTGAAAAACAAGAATGTGCACAAACAATAGATTTCCAGAGAAGGTATTCTGTAGCTGTATTTGTTTGCCTTTGCCCAGGATTCTGATAAATATACAAAAGTCTATTCAGCCTCTCCAACCTTTAAGGCAAGATCCAGCAATCGTTTCCAGAAGACTTCTTTACTAGCTCTCCCTTTACGTCTGGGGAGGGAGGAGACAGTGAAGCATAGCCCTGTAATTGTAATTTTACTTGAAAGTATTGCAGCCTACAATCAACCTGTTGGTGAACATTTCTTCATCTCTATTATGACTTGCTATTGAGGACTATTTCTAAATAAGTAAAATATCTTTAAGGATAGTGTCAATAATAGATGTCAATATAAGCAATGGTGTATTAACTTTCTAATTGTAATTTCTTGTTTCTTGGTAAAATTAATGTCCCTTCTTCTTCCCATAGAATTTGCTGCCTTTAAATCTCCTCAGCTGTTTGTAATTTGGAGGAAAACTGTTGCTCTTGTGATATTAAAAGGAGTGCAATTTCTGACAACTTTTTATTAGAGAGGGAAAGGTGCTTGCCCTTTAAGTAAGACAGCTTTGAAACACTATGCTTAGTACTCTTTCATTAGAAACTTAATATTTTAGGATATTTTTCTTGTAACATCTAAACTGTTAATACCTGATACTACAACAACTTTCTTATTGAAATCACCTTGCTATGTTTGGAATTTGACCAGTAATATTGTAGTCAAATGAAGTGATGTATAATGCATGCTTAGTTAGGTCAGCTGAACACATTTCAGCCTTACCGTGTTTGCAATCATCTTGACTAGTGTCATAATATTTTCCATCACCTCTCTTGAGGCACATTTAGCACCTTTTTTTTTTTACCCTTTTTAGAAAAAGAAATACTCAATTATAGCTGTAAAACAAACAGGCAACTGAAATCCACCCATTTCCTAGAGCTCTATTATCCCTGAGGCATCTGAAAGAAAAAAACATATCGATACTAATTACTTAGCAGAGAGCAATCAAGGGAATCTTTTTACTCTTTTCTCTCCTTACTCCTACAACCAGTGTGTCTCTAAACAGTAAAGCCTGAGTTGTCTGAAAGCACAGAGGGAGATGTGATGATAGCAAAATCAAGATTCCTTTATGACCTTGTCCCCAGGAGTCTTTTTCTGGTATCTTGTTCTCACAGCCCTCTTCTTGTTCACCTGTGATAAGTGTAATCTCTTCTCAGCAGCTCCCAGTGCTTCACTCACTGATTTCAACAAGCAAGCAAGCAACAGAAGAGGTTTCATAAAAATCTGTCCTTCTCTTCCTTCGTCAGACTGATGCCTGTGCTGAACCGAGGTATCATTGGTAAGTCGTAGGAACCGGTGTCCAAACCTGCGTGGGTTACAGTAGCAGCCTCTGTGGGCCAGAGGATGCTGTGGGTGCACCTGTGCACCTCCAGCAAAGGGTGCAGGGTGCTGTGGGTGGCCTGGCTCCCTGCTGAAGCCAAGGGTCCTGTGAGACTGGGCTAGAGCAGTGGAGCTTTTCAGCAGGAGTTAAAACTGGCTCATAGTAAATAAAATACTAAACTGAAACAAATGGCTATTTCCTTCTCTATGTGAGCTCGGCAATAGCTCTCCAGTGTTTAGGTTTCATTGCTGAATATATAGAAGTGCTAAACTTAGCCTGAAAGGGCTGGGATTCTTTTTTTTCTTTCTTTTTCTAACCTAAAGCATGAAAGGTGTCTGGCTAATTTTCTTTTCTAGTTATTTTTTGTGGAAGAACTGGATTCCATGTCCTTGCACGCTGTCTCTCCCACGCTCTGTTGGATCTTCCTGCACTATTCTGGGATTTTCCAGTCTCCAGGAGTTAAGGGCTCCATATTAGCAGAGTGGAAGGCAGCAAGGCTTAGAAGACACTGAGTCATGGCATCAAAAGCTGATTATGTGTATATGATAGCTGTATTGCAGTGGGATATGGATGTTTTGATCCAACTTAAACCATGAGACAACTTCTTTTGTTTGTCAGACTTCAGTTTACTGCTCATTCATGAGCATAATTTTGTGATATATTTAAGACTACAGGGGGATGGGGAAAAATAACTCTCTTGTACAACATGGTCTGTTTCAAAACTGCTTTTATTTACCCCTATGAAGTATTTTCCCAATAGCACTGAAATATGGTCATGTAGCACCGTGCTGGTCCATAGGAGGGATTAGCATGACAAGAATGTGATGTGTAGGCAGTTATAAGAAGACAACAAAAAAACCCTGTTAACTACTGTTAGTGGTAGAGATACTGACTATGCTGACTTCTCTTTCTGGTTTGCCTATGTGCTGATAACTACTAGGCAACATCATCTAAATGAATAGATTTTGTGAGGAGGAGAAAAACAACAACAAAAGCCTTTGGATGCTACCTGAATTCTTTACAGATGTGCAAAGAGCAGTAGTTCTGTCACTCACATTGAATGAAACCACAGTGAAAAGCCATGGAATGAAAAAAAGCACATAATTTTGTGAGAATACATAATAATATTATTGACATAAAAATCACTAAACAGAATTTTTAGGGAACAATGTTGCATATAGCCAACTTGTAGAAAGCAGTGCATAGATATATTCAAGTATTTATTTACATTTCAGTTTTCAATTGATAAAATAGCATTCTGCCACTCAGAAAGTCAATGAAAATTTAAGGGATTAAAATCTTCCATAATTTATTTCCAAAATAATTGACTTCCAGAAACCCATTTACTTATGGCTAATTGATTATTAATAACTTTTTGTATTTATGTGAAGAATCCTTAAGGGAAAGAGTAGTGCAAGGAAAAAAAAGCTTGGTTTTTGCATAAGCCAGGTACAGTACAATCACTGTTCATGCTCCTGTCACTCCTTTTGAAGATCAATTGACCTTTTTAGGTCATTCAAAATAATTGAAAATGGTGCTCAGTGTAGTATTAAATTTAAAAATGAATACAATATTTGTTTAAAAAAATCCACACAACTTCAAAATCCAAACCCCTCAACAAAGGTGGAGATAAAGAGAAAGGTAAATAAAGGGGAGTATTCTACCTGCTATTTTTGTCATGTGTACTGATGATTAGGAGACTAGAAATGCTGGTGAGGTTTCCCCTGAGCAGTGATGTGGGTCTCAGTAAGAGAATGTATTTATCTAAATTAAAAACCAAACTGATTTTCCTTAAAACTGTGAGAAGACAGTGTAAGAATTTATGCTTCTATCCTGCCCTCTCTTCCTTTAACCAAATGTTTTTCCACGTGGCACAGGGAATTAACATCAGCGTAAATAGTAGAGCACTTGCAAAGTGTGCGAAGCTTTTTCTCCCAGAGAAGGTGTTTGTTGTAACATTGATTCTTAAACTTTATGCAAAACGCTGCCTTCTCCTTGAAGTGAGACAGAGCTGGCAGTTCTGCTGCTTAATGAGGGATGCTGGGGAAGAGGTCTGAAAAGCAGCTTGTGGTGGAATAATACCTGCAGATTTCATCTTCTACAACCAACAGTGGCACGCTGACTTTTGGTTCAGTACTTGGGAAGGTGCTGCTTGCTTTGCACGTCCAAGGCTTTTAAAGAAAGCAATGATGGAAGGGTGAAGACGATTAAGAAAATGCTGCAGCCATGAGAAGTGTGTGCATTGCTGCTTTGTTGTTGGAAATCCCCCAGTTCTAGAGCACGGGGAAGTGGGATATAAACTCTTCTCTCTCCTTTGGCCGTGCTTCATGAAGAGCCAGAAGGAGGCTGAGAAATGGTGGATTGCTGACACTGTTGCTGTTTTCTGTTCGTAGGGCCCTGATGTCCAAAAATAAAGACAAGAAAACTCACCTTTCTTTCTTTTCTTTTTTCTTTTTCTTTTTTTTTTTTTTGCATAGACTTCCATATACCTAGAAGGATTTTGCTTTATTTGTGTTTAGAATCAGCCCTTGAAGTATGAGGATATTTCTAAGGGGAAAGCTGCTCCAGAGAGAGGCTCAAATAACAGCAGTCATTATAAATAACAAATGTTGCGCATCATTAATGACTTTCTGCTGAGTTTCTCAAGGTTTACCAAAACATTCGTTTGAAATGTCTTTCTGTATAATTAACAAAGCACTAACCTAGCTAAATTATTCATCGGGTTTTATTATTATACTTTATTTATATGCCATCTCCAAGCTATAATGCTCCCTTCTATTCTTCTCAGTCATGGAAAAGATTGTTTGAGATATTTCCTCTGACAAAGATTCACAAATTTCTGAATTATGTTAATAAAAATTAATATTAAAAAAAAAACTTTGATCAAGTTTTTCTCATTTGTCTTATTACTTCATAAACCTCTCACGTTGTCTTAATGTGCATCTGGAGTGGGCTATGTGCATATTTCTACCCAATAGTTAACATTAAATTGCAAAGCTTATAAACTCCATAGTCTAGGAGAAGCACTGTGTTATAAAGCAGCTTATAGCAGTGGCCCACTGGCCACAGTTCTTGACTTCTTGTAGATTTATCCAAAATCAAAGGCTATAGTCAGCTCTACAGCATCATAGCAAGCTGCCTACTGAAGCCTGCCAGAAATGTGCATGGTTCCTGGAAGGCAGCAAACAAATGTCTACACAACAGTTTCCTCAAATTGTAGTGATTTGAAGTGAGGAAATCTGCATGAAAATAATTTTCTCACTTTGCAGTCTTCCTCTATTATTATTATATGTATGTATTTTTTATATTTAAGGCCATGGGAAGAATTAGCTGATCTAATTTGGCCTGGAAACCTGCTCCTTTCTTTCATGAAAGACTGCTTTAAGAGTCTATGGTGTGTCTGCTGGGGACTAACATCATAGGAGGCTACTCACACCTCTTGTCTTTTGTCCAGTTGCTGTGGATCCTAGATCACCTAGTTCAGGGGGGTTGGACTAGATGATATTCTAGGTCATTTCCAACCCCTAACATTCTGTGATCCTTGTGAAGAAAGCACCTCTGCCCTCCCTGTAACTAACAGTGTTGCAAACAAGTACTCCTTGCTGTCCTTGTGTGCTTCAGGTTTGAGTTTATTGGGAAAGGATCCCTGCCATTTCAAAGATCATGTTCTGCTTCATTATTTATTTATTTTTAAAATCTATACCTCTGTCACCCTACTTACTTTGCTGAGATTTTTTTTTTTTGACTCAGATCAGGATCAAAGTGATGCCATCAATTCCTACATGAGAGGTCTTCTACATGATGGAACTCTATGAAAATTCATTAATATGAGCTGCTTAAGATCATACTTATGCAGAGTTTCAGAAGGATACAGATCATACACCTTTAAATTTGTTTTATTAAGCTAAGAAATCTCAAAAGATTTTTCTTGTATGAATATAAGGTTTTGATTTCTGGTAATGTGAAAAGGGGCTTTATTTTCTCCAAGGTATGTATTTTGAACGGAACAACAACAACAAAATTACAATAAATTCAAAATCAGGCAATTCAAATTAATTTCTGGTTTCAAGGTTGTTTAGCTTGTCTTTATTTTTAGATCTAGGATGTGACAATAAATGAATAGGTTCTGTGATTAGTGTCTAATAATGTTGCATCTCTTTAGTGTGGACCTACCTGAGTATTTCTAGAAATACTCTTCTGTAACACAGCAGTCCATACAAGCTTTACTCACATTTAACACAAAAAGTTCTAGCTAGTTAGGATTTTCTCATAAATTCCAGTTTACAGGCAACATGTATCTAGAAAGGATCTGAATTTTTAAACCATTTCATGTTCTAATTTTCAGTCATAAAATGTTAAAATGCCCATGCAACATGTAAAATTGTGGAGAACAAATGGGCTTGTTATTAATTACTACACTTAGACATAAAACAACACTCCAACTGTACCAGGAATAAGNTCCAGAGAGAGGCTCAAATAACAGCAGTCATTATAAATAACAAATGTTGCGCATCATTAATGACTTTCTGCTGAGTTTCTCAAGGTTTACCAAAACATTCGTTTGAAATGTCTTTCTGTATAATTAACAAAGCACTAACCTAGCTAAATTATTCATCGGGTTTTATTATTATACTTTATTTATATGCCATCTCCAAGCTATAATGCTCCCTTCTATTCTTCTCAGTCATGGAAAAGATTGTTTGAGATATTTCCTCTGACAAAGATTCACAAATTTCTGAATTATGTTAATAAAAATTAATATTAAAAAAAAAACTTTGATCAAGTTTTTCTCATTTGTCTTATTACTTCATAAACCTCTCACGTTGTCTTAATGTGCATCTGGAGTGGGCTATGTGCATATTTCTACCCAATAGTTAACATTAAATTGCAAAGCTTATAAACTCCATAGTCTAGGAGAAGCACTGTGTTATAAAGCAGCTTATAGCAGTGGCCCACTGGCCACAGTTCTTGACTTCTTGTAGATTTATCCAAAATCAAAGGCTATAGTCAGCTCTACAGCATCATAGCAAGCTGCCTACTGAAGCCTGCCAGAAATGTGCATGGTTCCTGGAAGGCAGCAAACAAATGTCTACACAACAGTTTCCTCAAATTGTAGTGATTTGAAGTGAGGAAATCTGCATGAAAATAATTTTCTCACTTTGCAGTCTTCCTCTATTATTATTATATGTATGTATTTTTTATATTTAAGGCCATGGGAAGAATTAGCTGATCTAATTTGGCCTGGAAACCTGCTCCTTTCTTTCATGAAAGACTGCTTTAAGAGTCTATGGTGTGTCTGCTGGGGACTAACATCATAGGAGGCTACTCACACCTCTTGTCTTTTGTCCAGTTGCTGTGGATCCTAGATCACCTAGTTCAGGGGGGTTGGACTAGATGATATTCTAGGTCATTTCCAACCCCTAACATTCTGTGATCCTTGTGAAGAAAGCACCTCTGCCCTCCCTGTAACTAACAGTGTTGCAAACAAGTACTCCTTGCTGTCCTTGTGTGCTTCAGGTTTGAGTTTATTGGGAAAGGATCCCTGCCATTTCAAAGATCATGTTCTGCTTCATTATTTATTTATTTTTAAAATCTATACCTCTGTCACCCTACTTACTTTGCTGAGATTTTTTTTTTTTGACTCAGATCAGGATCAAAGTGATGCCATCAATTCCTACATGAGAGGTCTTCTACATGATGGAACTCTATGAAAATTCATTAATATGAGCTGCTTAAGATCATACTTATGCAGAGTTTCAGAAGGATACAGATCATACACCTTTAAATTTGTTTTATTAAGCTAAGAAATCTCAAAAGATTTTTCTTGTATGAATATAAGGTTTTGATTTCTGGTAATGTGAAAAGGGGCTTTATTTTCTCCAAGGTATGTATTTTGAACGGAACAACAACAACAAAATTACAATAAATTCAAAATCAGGCAATTCAAATTAATTTCTGGTTTCAAGGTTGTTTAGCTTGTCTTTATTTTTAGATCTAGGATGTGACAATAAATGAATAGGTTCTGTGATTAGTGTCTAATAATGTTGCATCTCTTTAGTGTGGACCTACCTGAGTATTTCTAGAAATACTCTTCTGTAACACAGCAGTCCATACAAGCTTTACTCACATTTAACACAAAAAGTTCTAGCTAGTTAGGATTTTCTCATAAATTCCAGTTTACAGGCAACATGTATCTAGAAAGGATCTGAATTTTTAAACCATTTCATGTTCTAATTTTCAGTCATAAAATGTTAAAATGCCCATGCAACATGTAAAATTGTGGAGAACAAATGGGCTTGTTATTAATTACTACACTTAGACATAAAACAACACTCCAACTGTACCAGGAATAAGGTTGCTAGCAAAATATTAATTTAATCCTTTGTATGTATAGATAAAAATGATCTTTAGTGATAAACGATGACCAGAACACGCACTTTTGGGCAGGCAGGAATAAGGTGTATGTATGTGCACAATGCCTGCTGTGCAGCACTGTCCCCTGCAGTGGGCAGAGCAGACTGGCACCCACTTCTGCCATGTCCCACACACCTCACACAACGCTGCCCATGAAAACCCATCTCCACTGGACAGGGAACTGTATTGGCCACTTCGTGCCACAGTCATTGAGCCAGTGCCTCATGCTATGTACAACCCAGGAGGCCTCCAGGAATGGGAAAGGGATTTCATCTCCTGCTAGCCACCTGTGCCATGGCGGCCCTGGGGATAAGGCTGAGAAGTGTGAATTACATCTGCTGGCTTAATCTGTCTCCAGAGCTGTTCAGGTGGCCGCAATCACTCCCATCGCCATGTCCTACACCTCCCTTGCAGATGGTTGTTGCGTCCATGAGCCTTAGAGCGGGCTCTGACAACGCTCCTCGCTTTTTTGTTGGTTAAATCTGAAGAAAGCGTCGCGTTACGCTGGCTAGACCTGGGCGACGTCGTGAAGAGCGACGGGACAGGCCAGAGGGCAAGCGGCGGGCCCACAGGGCTGGCCACCGCGGCAGCATTCGGGCCCCTTTCCTCCCACTCCAGCCAACGGCCATTTTGCTCCCTCGGCGGCCGGGCTGCCGGCTGAGTGCGCAGCGCAGTCCTGGCTGCGCTCCCGCCGCCTCCGTGCCCCCTGCGGGAACGAGAGCGGTCGCCGCCGCCGCGCCGCGTGGCGTCGGGGGCCACNGCGCGCTCCCGCGCGGGCCGGCGACGAGAGGGGAGGGGAGGCGGAGCGGCGAGGCGAGGCGCGCGTGCGCGCGCAGCTGGTGGCCGGCCGCGCGCCCTCTCCCAGGCTTCCCAGGGAATCCAGCGGCAGCAGGAAGAGGCGCTCCCCCGCGCACGCGCAGCTGGCCGGGCGGGCGCGCGCTGAGCCGCGGCGGCGGGAGGGGGGAGGGGAGGGAAGCTGCTGAGGTAAAGTTAGGGGGAGAGAGAGACTCCGTCAGCCAAGCGAGAGCCGGGGAGGCTCGGCGGCCGCCATTACTGAGCCGAGAGCGTCGGGGAGGGAACGGAGAGGTGCGACGGGGCTGCGGCGGCCGGGAGCGCTCGAGAGCTGCGGGCCGGAGAGCCGAGAGAGCCCCGCGGGGAAGGAAAAGCCGCCGGGGGCGCCGGCGTGGAGAGTGCGTCCCGGGAATGCTGCCGCTGCCGCCGCCGCCGAGGAGCCGGATCCCGACGGCGCGAGGTGAGGGGAGGAATCCGGTCCCGCGGGACCTGGCCCAGCCCGGAGCGGGGCGGCCGGCCCGGCGAGCTGAAGGGGAGGAGGATGCGGCCGCAGTCCGGCGAGCCGGTGCGGCGGCCGCTGGCTGTAACCAGTTCAAAGGGCTGGGGCTGGCGCGGGGAGAGGGGGACCCGGCCTCCCCCCACCCCTCCCCCGCTCGGCCCCCTCGGCACCTCCGCGCCGGGGAGGGGAGGCAGGAAGGGCAGGGAGCGGAGCGCTTGGTCCCAGGCAGGTGATGAAGGCCTGAGCAATGGGAGGGTCTGAGCCTGCTGTACGAGGCTGCCAGCTGGTCACGGCTCTCCAGGGAGGGCGGCAGGCAGGAAGGGGAGCTTCCCTGCTCCTCTCTTCTTCCTTCCTCAATCCCTTCTTTCCCCTACTCCTTCAGCTTCCTCCCTTTTTCTATTCCCACTGCTTTTCCCCCCTCCCCTTTTCTGTTCTCCTTTCTCTGTACTTCTTTTCCTCCTCATCGCCCCTTCCACTCATTCTCACCTTACGTTCTTTTCCTTCTCTGCTAAATTGGAACAGTTCTCAATTCCTTTCCTCCTTCCTTTAACCTTCAGCTACCGCTGGATAATAGATTTCAGAAAACTTCACTCTCCTAATGATGCGTGTGTATTTCTGGTTTTCCACCAGGTGGATTTTAAGGCTTTGAAACAGGGTAGCCAGTTGCAGTGTTGCAGCTCTGAAGCATTTTGAATCCCTTCAGCCAGCCTAACCTTTAGACTCTCTCCACCCAAGGAAAGCACCAGAGATACAGATACAACAGTGTTGCAAATAGAGGACGTAAGGAGTCTAGAACACTGTTTTAATTAAAAAGAGAAGACAGACCATTTGCTTACAAAAGGGAGACATACTTGTCACCTTCCCCTCAGAATCCACCCCACCCTTCCTCTGTACCCTGCTTTTGCCCTCTCCTCTATCGCTTTTGATACCAGCGTGGAATATTTCCTTAATAAGTAGGAGGGAAACGTTTTTAATCTAGACCAAAATAGGCCTGTGGGGGTATGTGTGTATTCTTTAGTTTAGTGTCATGCAGATAACTGGAGGATTATTTTTTTTTCCCCTTCTCATTAAAGACCCTTGGCAGAAATTTAAAAACTCTACACCGCAGAGTAAAACAGTAAAGAGCAAACAGGATTTACTGGTCAGTTGGATGTCCATTTTAAACCTGTGCATTCAAGTCAGTTACAGCATTGATACTTTTATACTTATTTCAGAGATTTATCAATAATAGATAGGGTTTTTTTTACTGTCATGCTGTCTTACCTTCCTAAGGTTCAATATGACAGCTGTTCATCAGTGATCAGACTTAAGTGCTAGCTCAAAAAAACCACACGTATTTTGCATTTATAGTATGTATCTAAAATGAATGCATTACAAATATGCTTTTTTAGAAGATTTTTTCTTTGTGCTTTGTTGAAAATTATTAAGAAGTACTAGAATTCTTGAATTTTTATTTATAGTGCTCTACTGAAGCTCTCAGCTACTGCAGCTTAGAAGTATGATGTAAATCTGTAGGCTTTTAAAAGAGGCTATAGTACTTAAAAGTATCAGCAAACGTATAAGCATTTGTTACGTTATCACTAGCTTTAGTAAAAAAAGTGGTGTTTAAGCTTGCAACATATTGAGCTTAAAAGTCGTGGGGTTTTTTTTCCACTATCCCTATATAAAGCAGCCGCCAGAGTTGCAAAAATGGAAATAATTGTAACTAAATGCCTACCACTCCCTTGTATTGGGCTTTATTTTAGCTGAGATGTTGCATGTGTAACGTAATCCAATTAAATACTTCAGGGTCAGACTAAATTCTTTTAGGATGCTCTATTTATCTCTAACAGAATCAAATTCTGCACACGTTTTTGAGGTTGAAGATAAAATGGGCTTTCCTAAAGCCGTAGGTGTTTTTCCGTGTGCAAACTTTGTAAGAAAGAAAAAGCACCGATCACAGTAATGGATTGTTCTATGGAAGTTTCCCCTTTGGGACTGGTTAAGTAGATGGTGCAAAAATAATTCCATTCTCTTTAGTAAAGATATTAAAAGGGTGTCTTAAGACTTCCCAAAGTGCTTCCCTCACAGAAGAGCACTCCCAGGCACTGGCATCTTCGGGAATATTTCGCTTAAAACTTTAAAACGCTCCGCATCACTCCGTTTAGCAGCCGAGAGTGTGGCGTGTTCTCAAGGTGACGGGCACGGTGCATCCAGCAGGGTGCAACCCTCCCACCTTTACTGGAAGTTTGTGAAGCCGAACCCCCGGCACCGGGCTCTGCTGGTGCGGTTGATACCGGCGAGCGAACGGAACCCGGTCACGTTTATGGTTGTGACGTAGCTACGGGAGCGAAGCCCGCGGTGCGCCCTTGCCGAGGAACGCCCGTGGCGGGGCTGGCGTTGTTCGCTCGGGAGGAGCGCGCCGGGGGCCGGGGTGAGCCGCTGTGCGCCGCCTTGCCGCTAGGGGGCGTGGGTGGCGCGCCCGGCCCGGTCCGGGGCCCGGTCCCGCCCGGTGCGGCCGAACCGCGGCGCTGCCCCTGCGGACGGGGCGCGGGAGTCGCGAACGCGGCGCTTCACCCTGTGCCAGTGCTGCGCCGTGCTCGGAGATAAAGCAAAGGTTCAGTTACGGGTAGTCCCAGTAACGCTGGGAATTCCGTATTGGGACCAGCAGGGTTTGTCTTCTTCCTCTGTCTGTTGTAGTGGGACGACAAATCTCATGTGGTTGGTTGGTTTTGTTCGCCACCACCCGCCCCACCCCCCCGGCCAGTATTTGTAGCCTAAACGTCAGTGTGAGCTGGAGTATTCTTGGGGGTCTTTTTCATCATTTTTAGAAAGTACTTTTAAGAGTATTGCGTCTTAGAGGTTATTGGTTGAATCATCTGTCTACATCCTTGTGATTATGGATTTATTGACCTATTTAAAAAAAAGTTCAAAATTACGGGAAAATATGAAAGAATTGTAGAAAGGTTATTTTGAATTTGAGTAATAACTGTGCTTTTTCTAGTCACTAACACCTATTAGAAGGAGGTTTAATTAGGGGATAGTACTGATTTATCACACTGTGGTAAATTAGAGTTATTTCTTCGCTTCTGAGTTAAAATTCCCATGCATTTTTACAAATCAGCCTCAGCTGGCATACAAGCATAACAGAAGAATGCTTGCATTTAAAAATTAAAACAACACCCTCATGCACAATTTTGGAAATGTGTATGTTGCATCACAGCATTAATTTAAGTTGGGTAATTGTTATGTAGAATATTATTTGCTGCTTACATATGGCTTTGCACACGCACATAATTTAAAAAATGAGTGGATAACCAGTATTATCATTTTACACAGGTAGAAATTACACAGATGGCTTGTACAAGGTCAAACAAGGAACTACCATATGAATTAAGTCTCAGAACTTAGTGTCAGGTCCTGGTTTCTATACTGCAGTTCCTCGTGAAGAAAAAATGACATTAAATGATCCAGCTTTGTGGATAAGTGAAATTTGTTGTGGATGCTGCCGAGTTGCTAATTATTCTCTTTGCAGAAAATGCATTTTAGCCCTTTTCTATTTTATACATTGATACTTCCTTCATCATCTGCTTTTTTTTTTTTTTTTTTAATTTCTTCTGGTTTTATCATTATTTTTTTTTCTTGAATCTCCTTTGTAAAATTTTCCATTAGTACTTTCGTGTTCTTCTGGATTGACTTTGTAAATAAGTCGGATCAGGTAGTCTTGGACCAAGCCAATTTTTTGAGCACTGTGCAGGAGCTTCTCCTGTGCCAAAAGAATTAAGAGTTTGTTTTTTCTGGTAAGCTTGTACTATTTCCTTTGCTGTTAAAATACAGGCTTTGGACCTATATTGAATGCTCTCAGATATTCAGTAGTTGGTAGATAAGTAACTAGAGAGGCCTAAGCTCAGACTAGTGCAATGCTGACAGTTTCAACTTTTGCTGTTTACCTGTTTATTGTACCTTGATATGATTTGTATAGGTTGCTTTGTTTTGGGTTTAGTGTTTGGGTTGTTGTGGTGTTTTGTTAGATTTTGTGTGTGTGTGGTATTTTTATATTGGTGTTTGGGTTTTTTTTGTGAACAGCAACAATGATAATAGATCTCCCCTGGAATGCTAGATTCCAGCTAAAGAATGATGGTTTATTTTGAATTCTGAAATAAAGTTTAGGCCTTTATTTAATTTTGGGTAATACACTGGTGGTCTTTAGAGTATTGTTATTAATAGGATAAATGTAGTGAACTTAGAAAGGCCTAAGCTTTAAACTTCTGTTTTTAAACACAGTTTTGCATTGAATATGAAGTTGGGTTGTCTGTTTTTCTCTATTAATAAATTGATTGCTTTTGTATGCAAGGAATTACCTAGGCTGTGTAACTCCTTTAGGGATGACTGTTGGCCTTCATGCTAACTGAATCTCAACTGAACGTTGTTGAGGTGATCCGTTCTCATCCTTTGTTTATCTAGCATGACTAATCACTGTGCTACTTAAATATTCATTTTTAGCATTTCAAGGCATTGTCCTTTGCAGTCCTGTTAGTGCTTGATTGAGTTTATTTCCTGATAAGCAATCTGAATCTTGTTTCTAGTGTTGCTGGTACTTGCAGAATTTTACCAGGGAGCATTGTATTCACCCCTATTTATATGATTTCAAGTACAGTTAATTAAGATTGCCAGCACTTGTGAAGGCAGGAATATTGGCACATTAGTAAGGAGAACAGGACACATTAAGTGGCTAGGACCCCAACAGACTTTGACAATTCTTGATGATATTGTTATACTCTGTACTTGGTCTAACTTCTAAAAAGGAGTTTTATGTTAAGATTTCTTATATTTAAGTGAAAAAGATGCCTCTTCATAAATATTGAGAAGTAACAACATTACCATAAGCTACATCAACATCAAATATTTTTTTTTTACCAGTTCTTGAAGTGAAAATGACTCAATTGTTATTCTGGTATGTAGAACTGTAATTACTGATGTGCTGATAGGTCTTGGAAATTGGGTATCATACTAAGTATTTTCCAATGCCAAGCTTTGATTCTCCAAGTGTGAAGGATGACTCTCTATGAAAACTTACTATTAGCAGTAACCTGAACCCAGAGATGTGATTTCATTGGAAACATGGATTTTGATATTTCAAAGTTCTGTGCATTGAAAAGTCATCCTACAAACCATTTCAGTCATATCTAATGTGTTTGAATTTACTTTGTGGTCTGCTGTAGAGGTCACAGTAACTTTCTGCTGCTCTACTCATATACATTGCAAAGCAGACTAGGCCTTTTTTTTTATGTGTGCTTTTCTGTGCTTGGTGGATGTTAATTCATGAATGCTATCACAATGCTAACTAATAATAACTAACCCTGAAAAATACTGGTCTGTAAACTGTTGCACCTAGACAGCATTACAGAGAAAGGACTGTGGGAAAATGCATTTACTTTCCCTGTTGGCATTGTTTATAGCTGCTGAAATAGTTGTTGGTCATCAGCAATTCTTTAGAGTCTTTCAGAAAACCTTTCTGCTTGAGCCATGTTAGGTCTGCAAAGGGTAAGCATTTTTTAGGTTCAGAAAGCAGTTTCAGAATGTATTCACAAATACCCAGAGTATTGATCTGTAAGTGATTTTCTTTGCTATGATTGTAAGTGATTTTTATTTTGCTATCTACATTCTGTGCAGGCCACAATTACTAAATAACGAGAGGTGATTAGCAGCTAATAAATACTAAAATAGTTAATAATATGGTATTCTGTGTTAATGTTTAGAATTCAGTTCAGAAGACTTTGGCAGATAGTATTTGAAAAAGAATAATTTCTCTGGCCTGTGCTTCTGTCTGATCTTGTGGGGGCCTGTCTTTGAGCTTTCCTTTGTGTAGGTGTGGTTTGGTATCCCCGAGCCCCATATGCATTCTTGCTCTTCCACATCCTCCTTTTCTGAGCCCTGTAGTCAGGTTCCTCATACTGAGGGGCTGGAACTGGGTATCTTTAAGGTCCCTTCCAGCCCAGACTGTTCTATGACTGTGCAGCAGTCTGCTCTGCTCACCAGGTGTAGACACAGAGGAGTGTCACTGCTGGGAGGTAAAGGCAGGGAATGTGACTTACCTCCTGTCTTCTCTTTCAAGTGACAGTTGAGCTTTGCAGCTAGCATTTGCTGCCTAATGCTTCTGGTGGTGGTTGGTAACACAAGTTGAGAACTGCAGTATTATTGTGGTATTGATATGTTGCCTAACAGTGTTGCTGAAACTTTTTTGTCCAAAGAAAAGTTTACTAAAGCTTTGACTTTTTCAAGTAGCTGTATTATTCCCACAGATATTATTGCCAGTATATTTTTTTATATACTAATTTTATACTTTTAAGTGACAAAACAAGGGAAAGCTCTGCCATCCCTACTTTATGTCCAGTTTAGCACATACACAGCATGGTGCTGCATCTAGCTTAAAAATGACCCCCTTCTATAGTTAAGTGGCTTACATTGTGGTCCAGTGCCTTAAGTGGATCCGGTGCAAGTGCACTTTCCCTTTCTGAATCACAAGATATGCATCACTGGCCTGGCTTTCAAAGTGTGTGTTTTTTGGGTGTTTGTTTGTTGGTGGTTGTGGTTTGTTGGGATTGGTTTTGTTTTGGTTTTTTTTTGGTATTCTTCTGTGTGTATGCAGACTGAAGAAGTTCTTTAAAGAAGAGTTCATTTTTGCTTACTTTGTAACAGCATCTCTGCAGTAAAATCAACATTTACCAAGATTAAACTAATAACTTTCTTATTGAGAATCCACTATCTTCAAATATAATTATGCTTTCAGTTTCTGATTTGTCAGTTTATGAGGCCTTTTAACTAAGAATCGCTGTTCTACAGGTAAAAGAGTATTGAGGTAGACTTTGTTTTTTCTAGTAATAATGAATATACATGTACTTAGGCATATATTCATCTTACATATTTTGTACTTAATGAATAACTGACTTTATGTTAATAAACTATGTTCTAGATATTTTAGAATTTAAAATTCTTCTACAAGTAATTAGTGATTTTTATATTGCACATGTTGTATGTTACCTGAAAANTGTTTGAGTTCTGTTTATAGGTTAAAATGAGGAAAACAATCCTCATGTATTGGTTAAGTGTTGAACCTTCTTTGAGGAGGAAAAACTGCTTCTGCTTTCTTAATTTTGAAATGATTAATGAATTTATTGTGTTTGCTTTCAGATCCCTCAGGGAAGGACTTACTGAAGGACACTGTTTAAATGTGTGACATTACTGCAGGAAGATCACAGCAGGATAATCATCTTGCTTTGCACCTTGTTTTCTTAAGGGTAAGTTTGAAGACCTAAAGGTCTCATAATCTTGTGTTTAAGGGGAGAGCTGGCTGAGTAAGTACAAGATGATACACCTTATTTTCTTCATAACTACATCTAATAATCTAAAAGCCTGTAGAGACCAAGATAATGACAGTAGCACGTCAGAGATTCTTCCTGCAGTGATGTCATACATTTTGTGTTCTGTACTTCTTCAGTATTTTATATTTGCACATATAAATGTTCCGTTATTTTCAGTTGGAAGACTGAAATAAATTGGAGGGCCGGGGAACCCCTCCTTTGGCTGTGCAACAAATATAAAAGAGGGGAGAGGAATTATTTGGATTTGTTATAACAGAATTAGGCAGATCGAAGTAAGATAATTGAACTAATTTACCATGTTTTTTCAGTGTATATATTTTTAAACTATGAAGCTATACCTTTANTGTTTTTTTTTATTTTTATATTTTCTTCTTGTAATCAGTGCAGAGTAGAAATTGTATAAAATGAAAAGAAAACCATATTGGTTTTGAAGTATCTCGAGTGATTAATCTCCCACTGTGGTGAAAGTCAATTCCATATCAGAAATTTTGTGAAATGCTCTTTGTTTTCCCTTCATCAGTGTCCCATTTCACCCTACTCTTTGTATTTAACTTACTTAAAAATGTATTGATTTGGCAAAATATTTATTGCTGGAGGAGGAAGAACCTTTGCCACTCGAAAACATAAGAGTATCTGAAAGTATTGATTGTTTCTTGTAAACTAGTAGCAAATTGACAGCATCTTCCTGATTAACTGCAATAATCCCATGGCTGAAGATTTTTGTGTTCTAGTTCAGTTCACATCAGATCTGTATTGTGCTGTGGTAACAGAAAACATTTCATAGTGGAAGTGCTGACTAAACTTCTCATTCTAATAGTCTGAATGATGCTGCTATGATAAGCTCTGCTTTAGAAAGAAAACACTGGGTTTATTTGTAGTAATATAAACACTGCTTGTGAAGGATTTATTTCTGCTAAGTATTTTTATTCCCAGAGCCATTTTCTGTTAGCTTTAAATTCTCTCTTTTAAGAGTTTAAAAAACACAGTGGAAATAGTAGAAAGCTAATTTTAAAATACAGATTATCTTTCTTTGAGTAAACTGATTTAAATAAGAGAAGGAAAATAATTCCTAAAACACAGCATAAAAGTTTCAGTTTTTGAAATATAAAAACTCTCAAGTAAAAAAATTGGACCAAGTTTAATTTTGTAATGCAATTAATGTCCTGTTACAAAAAAATATACCTTCCTTGACAGAGCTGACTTGGCAAGGGATGTAAAGAATTACAAGAAGGGATTCTACAGGTATGTCAATGAAAAAATATCAAAGAAAACATACCCCCCCCGCCGAAGAATAAAAATTGTGGGCTAGTAATGGACAAGGAGAAGGCTGAGGTTCTCAACAATTTTTTTTCCTCATTCTTCACTGACAACCTCTCTCCCAACACTTCTCAAGTTAAACTGCAAGGTGTGGACCAGGGTGGTGAAGT